>MU223136.1:2017351-2029239 GCA_018584345.1 Thuja plicata | reverse complement strand
TTTCTTGTTACATTTATTATCCCAGATTGATATGCAGATATAAGTAGATGGCTGATGTATGTAATTTTTTCCTTGCATTGCTTAGATCCATCAGGATCTAACCATTGTTCCTTTTTCCTCTTTTATGTAGATATTTGCCCTAAGGACCTGAATGCTGATGGAGACTCGGGAGTGACCTAAATGCAGATGAAGACTTGACAGAACTACTAGGAGACACAAGATATAAAGACAAGGCAATGCATGGGACCCTTATTCCATACTTCAATTTTTTACTTTCATTTGCAATGTACTATGTTTATTGAAACATGAAAGATGAATCAAAGGACATTTGTACTACATACTTATGAATGCACAATGTAATGATCAATGATGAGTTTGAATGTGTAATAATTTGATCAATACTTAGAGTACATAAAATGAAAATCTGATAATAAATGTAGTAAGTGAATGCAGATCATCAAAACCTGTAAGATAGTGTTAACTGGGTAACATGTACATGCAAATTTCTCTTTTGGTGCCTATTTTGTTGTATGATTAGATTTTGGATAACAATTACCTCACAGATACTCAAAAGTATCCTTTGGCAAGAGATTCATGAAAATATCTGCAATCTACTCTTTTATAGACACATACTCCAATCCGAATTCTTTCTCACTAACCTCATCTCTCGAGAAATGATATTTAATAGAAATATGCTTTGTCTTTGAATGTAACATAGGGTTCTTTGAAATATTGACAACACTTGAATTTTCACAATGAATAGTAATAGGCTCATCAATAATCACTATGATATCTTTCTTCACCCACATCAATTGTGTACATTTAGTAGCAACAACAACATATTCAACTTCATCAGTAGATTGTGATATACAATTATGTTTCTTACTTTCCTATGGAACTAATCTCATACCCAAAAAGAATGCTCCACCACTAGTGTTCTCTTTCTGTCATCCACATTACCTGCCCAATCTACATCAGTAAATACACTTAATGTAAAATCATCATCCTTTTCATACCATAAGCCATCATCAACTATCACTTTCAAGTATCTGAATATTCTCTTAACAACAACAACATGTGATTCCTTTGGTTCTGCTTTAAATCTAGAAACAATGCAAACAACATTTATAATATATGGTCTAGTTTGTGTCAAGTATAGTAACCCACCGATCATAGATCTGTATCTTGTCTAATTTGTACTAGGTGTATCATCAATATTTGTCAATTTGCAACCACTAATCATAGGAGTACCAATAGGCTTTGAATCATCCATACCAAATTTGTTAAACAATTCTTTCACATACTCAGACTAAGTTATGAAAATACCTTTATCACTTTGTGTAATCTACAGTCCAAGGAATAATTTCATCTCACATATCATAGACATATCTATTTCTTTCTGCATCTCATCATCAAATTCCTTTCTCAACTTGTCATTTCGACCAAAAATAATATCATCCACAAAGAATTCAGCACTTAAGATGTTATCATGATCAATTTTGAAGTGTAAATTATTATCAACAGTACCTTTACTAAAACCAAGTGTCAGTAAATACTTATCCAATCTTGCATACTAGGCTCTAGGTGCTTATTTTAGTCCATAAAGTTATTTCTTCAATCTGAAAACCATTTCATCTTCATCAGTCAAGGGAAAACCATCTGGTTTCTTAATTTATACTTCCTCTTCCAAATCTCCATTCAAGAATACAAACTTCACATCCATCTAATATACCTTGAAATATTTGTAAGTAGCACATACAAGAAATATTCTAACACCTTCAATTCTAGAAACATGAGAAAAGGTCTCCTAAAAGTCAATACCCTCCATCTGTGAATATCCTTTGAAAATAGGTTTGGCTTCATTTCGAACCACTTCACCTTCCTCATTCAATTTTTTTCTAAATACCTATTGTGGTTCCACAACACACGCCCCATTTTGGCCAATTGGCCTAATGGGGACCCCCTTTTTTGGGTCTTTAAACCTTTTGGTCAATTTGATTAGGCATTTGGTGAGTTAGATTATGGGCCCATGTGCTCTCGATAGTTGGATGTCAGTTGAGTCAACTTTTGGTGCTTTTCCCTCTATTTTTTCCCCTTTTTTGGCTTCTTTGAACTATTTTTTTAGAGTTAGTTTTAATTTCCTTGCATGTAGAATTAGTTATTCTATTTTAATTTCTTGATTTCAATAAAGATTGTTGACGAGGCATCCTTTGTGATTACAGAAATGAGAATCTCAATGTGTCATTTTATGAACCAATGCATTAGAGAAATTCTTTGATGAGATTGACTTGTAGTTGTATGAAGATGAGAACAAAGAGAATTTATATTCTACCAAGAATATTGTTCAACAATTCATCGAAATTCTGAGCGCAATGAATGCAAAAGATGATTTGCAATAAATGTTTCAGTTCAAGGGAAATATGAAGCAAATCATGGATGGCATTGAAGAAGTTCACAATTTTGAAGAACACCTTTCTAGGTTTGGGGAAAGAAAACATGGGAAGTTTAACTTTATGGAGTTACTCAATTTTGATGAAGTCTAAGAAGTTGCAAAGAGATTCTGCAAAGCTCACCCCAGGATCCTACCAGATGACTTAGCCATTTTTCATTCATCAAAGGTTTAGAGTTCAGAGTTCAGAGTTTGGAGGTTCAAAGGTTCAGAGTTTAGAGTTTGAAGGTTCAAAGGTTCAGAGTTTAGAGTTTGAAGGTTCAAAGGTTCAGTGTTCGGAAGTTCAGAGGTTCAAAGCTTTAGAGTTCGGAGTTTAGAGAGTCAATTTTTGGACTTTTAAAGGTACCAACACCCCTGAAACCCTGAAACTACAAAACCACAAAATGTTTTCGGGGTACAAAAAATGAAATTTTTTTGGGGTGCAAAAAAATGAAATATTTTCAGACTTTTAGGGTCTCAACCTCTGAAAGTTTCGGAGATATCAACACCCATGAAACTCCAAAACCATGAAATGTTTTCAGAATTTCGGGTGAAAACAAAAAAATGTGTTCAAAATTTAGGAGAAAAATGAATTTTTTTTGGACTTTCCAGGTCTCGACCTCTGAAAGTTTTTGAGATGTCCACAACCTCGAAACTGTGAAACCCTGAAAAATCCTAAATCAAGTAATTTTGGACTTAGCCATTTTTCAGTCATGAGATTTTTTGGATTTTTGGATTTCGGAGATGTCCACAACCCAAAAACCCCAAAACTCCAAAAAAAGTTTATTTTTGGACTTAGTCAAATTTTGCAAAAGGGATATTTTTTTTGACACTTAGCCAATTTTCAGATCTCCTTTTTTTTGGAGTAAAGGTTGGGGTCTGAAATTTCTGGGCAATTTCAACATAAAAGAAATTTGCATGGGGAAGAAGTCTCAGATCATATTTCTTATGGAATAAGGTTTATTTTGGTTTAACCGGAAGCTATCCATCAGGTTTCCATGCAAAGAGAAGCCTAGGTGCAGACTTTAAGGCAGAACTTGAAGATCAAAGTGAAGACTCCAGCTAGAAACGATGGAGCTCTAGTTTAGTTGTCTCTTCTTCTGAGCGATTTTTACCTTGATTCTAGGGGAAAATTGAATGTAACTAGATCAAGAATCCATGAAAGCTTGCTAATAGTTAGTTTAGTAGTAGTTTAGCTTCTTTAAGCTTTAGTTTCAGATTTGTTTCTCTATTTTAGAGTAGTTGAAACCCTAGTTTAGGGGTTCAGAGTTTTGTAAATCAAAGCATTATATATTGTATCAAAATGATGCAATCAGGGTAAGATCTATTATGCAATGAAATATATGCAATTGGTGCTTCATTCACGGTGTGATTTATTCTTTTGTCTATGGGAAATTGATGAATTTGTGTTTTCTTGTTTATTTCTTTCAAGGAGCCAATTGTGTTTATTGTGTACGAATCTGCAATTAATTAGATTGGAGTTTGATGTTGTTAATCAACCTTGTTGTGATGAATGATCGGGGAGGATAATTTTATTTTTTTAAAGATTATTTCATCTCGTGTGTGTGCGCATATTGTGGCTTCATGATTTGATAGATTTTGAAAATCTTGCTTCTGGACAAAAGTTTCTCCAAATGATTGCATCTGTTGGGTATAGAATTGTGACTTGGTCTAATTTGTACTCCATGGGTTTACATATTTCCAGCATTTGATTCACAAGGAGGGTTCAACAATGGTTTATGTTCATTAGGATCGCATTTCAGTAAATTTTCTTATAATTCTTGTTACCCAAATCTTTTGATCTTTTTAAAACTCAGTTAATATAGACAATCATTGTAGGTTTTAAATTAGATTTTCATTATTAGTAAATTGGATACATTGGTAAATTGGAAAATAAAAAAAAGAGTAATAAAGTTTGTTTTTCAGTCTAAAGTTTGAAATGTACCAGCAAAGGCCTCCTTGTGAACATTCACATTTATCTTCAATTGATCTTATCAAGCAGTTGTACCACAACCACAAAGAACCTTGGGAATAACTTCATTATTCTTTCAAGAGAGGAAATCAGATCTTGAATTCCTAGCAGTTGACTTGTGTAACAATAACCCTCAATAGAAGTGGCGCTAGAAGGAGGGCCAAATCAAAATATTTCATGGTTACATGCACACTTGAATGGGTTGGATCTTGAGGAGATCTAGCTTTAATGAGTATTCCTTTGTGTATACTAGGAGGTTTCCATGAGATTCCTTTACATGCACACAATAGGTTTCCCTTGTTCTTCCCCCACTAATGGACAAAATGCTACAAACCATGTGAGGATTTGCAAGGATTTAATGCTTTTTCTTAAGATTGAACATGAAGACGTTGTTTTCAATCTATTTGTAAAGACATTTCAAGGTGTAGCAATTCAATGGTACATGAGACTTTTATCCAATTCTATTTTCTCATTGGTTGAATTAAAGAATTTCCTCTTAATTCAATTTGATCTCAATGTGAGTGCACAAGATTATTTATTCTATTTTTCTGCTGTGAGAAGGACACCTTAAGAGTCTATTTCCCAATTTAAACATCAATTCCTTCTCATATATCAAAGGGTTCAAGATTCAAAAAGGATGGTGCATGATTTTATGTTAAAAGAATGTTATTTATGGTGTTTGGATGTCTCATTTGAAAGCACACTTAGATATTTTGGTGAGACTTCTACCTTGAATGATACAATCAACAAGGCTCTATTTTTGGCACAATCTGGATGTGATGTTACAAATGGTATGAATGGTCTAGATGGAAGTTTCAACATGAAATTTATTGAATTTTGTCAATCATTGGAGCCCTTTGTGAATCCAGTGAACACATCAAACCAGCCGTAGTCATCTTGTTCAACTGATTACAACTTGTCTGATATCCAAATGATGCAATTAGCCAATAGCAAGTATTAGATCAATCATTTTCAAGATCAAAGTTGGAGTCAAAATGCCCATACTAAAACCTTGGATGCAAGTCTTTTATCTCCCAATGATATTGCTTCAGCTATACTGTCATATTATTGTTATACTCCAAGACTTAATACATCAAGTCATGATGATACTTCAAATGGAGAGCTTGTTGGCCAATCATATGAGCATGATAAGTGGTGCGAAAACGAAGATGAAATGGGTCTAAAAGTTTGCGGCAATCAAGAATTCAAGTTACGGAATGATTTTTTTGCAAAAATCAGTCATGAGGTATCTAGACACGATGAACAAATACAAGAGGATGAAACATATTAAATGCTGCCCCACAATTAAAGTCACAAACAATTAGCATGTGAGAAATCTTTGACATCTTCACAAGATATTCCACTTGAACGAAGTAGACTAAATGAGAGGTTGCAAGAATTGGGTATTCCTATGTCATTATCATATTTTGCATGGATGGATGGATGTATGATACACCTCAAAAACCTACTTTGTGAGGTGGATTTCCTTGTATTCCTAGGAAAGATGAACTTCTATTTGAAAGGGAAGATGACTATTGAAGAGAGATTAATTCCTATAGCGGATCATTGTGATAATCAGTCAAGGAAGGAAGAAGATGAATGTGATCAAACCCACGAGACTTTGGAAGATGTTTTCTTTTCTGATGAGGAAGTTAACATGGTCATCATATAAAATAATTTTGGTGAGACAATTCAAAATTATGCAAAGAATGAAATTATAGACACATTCATAGATATTTTCATGATAAGTGAAAAAGAAGAAGTCTATTCTCATGAAATCATGAGTGATGATTCTCTTTATTGTTTGAATTTTAATCATGATGAAAATCAAATAAATGAGATACATGAGGTTCAAAAGGATGATAAAAGGGTTGTCCTAGGGTCTGCAACACTCACACATGGCCAACAATGTGGAACGAGGGACTTACCAATCGAGAAACAAGATGACTCTCTGTCTCTGTCATCAGATGAGGTAGATAAAGTGCTTGATCTGGTATCATTTTTGAGTAAAGAAATGTCCATTTATTGGTATTTAATACATATATCATACCTTGTAGTAGCTAATTCATGTAGAGTTCATCCATTTGATCTACATCCAGAAGTAAGTTGTCTTGACTTCATGCTAGCTTGGGAGATTTCTTTAGAAGGTAAGGGAGATTTTGAGCATGTTTCTTTAAGGCTTGAGGGAGACAACGATTCAATTGATGATACTAATGATTCTTACAATTCAAAGGACATATTTATTGATAAAGTTATTATTCCTAATGATGTTAAATGTGATGATTTATTATTTAGGACTAATTATTATTATAGAAAAGATCAAAGTCTTGATGCCTTGCCTTTTAAACTTTGTTGTAATGACATGCATCATACATCACCAATGCCTATGTTTTCTTATGGTGTACATGTAATTAATGAGGATGAAGTGGTGTAACTTGAGTTAAGACCTCTAGAATAAGAAATCATGTTGTGTGAGTATACTCCCATGGTTGGGAACTCACTAAATCAGGTGGTATCTTTCCATTACCCCTTACAGTTTAATAATTTCCAATTTAAATATAATGTTAAGGGTGAAAAATTTTATTTTTGGATTAACCATGATCATGGAGAGTTGCCACAACTCTTTATTTTGTATAAACGTACCCAAAATTTGAAAAAAAACGTGTCTAAATTTTATTTTTCTGAGTACAAAGATGAGTTTGCATTCCTTAGAACTATACAAGGTACGTTATTGCTACTGCATGGAGATGAAAATCAATTAACTAGTAACTCATATGCTTTTTGTTCTTAGTCTTTTGTATATAATTTATCTTTAATTTTGAATAGGTAGGTGTTAGTTATTTATTTGTGTTTTAGTAGTTAGTTTTGTTTCTTGTTTCTTTTTTTTCAGTGAGTCTTTCTTTGTTCCTTTTTGCTTGGTTATTTTTCTTCCTTTTGTTTTTCTATCTTAGGGTAAGTGTGTTTTTTCAGGGCTATTCCTGACAAGTGGTCCATCCCAACTAGGCCTCGATGAGAGGTAGAGGTATTTCTTAGTCAAAATTTCTAAAGACATGTATCTTGCAAGAAGTTGTACACGGGGATCAGAAATGGTGATACCTTTTTCTGGAAACCAAGGTGATATTCAACGTTGATCATCCTAAATCATGATATATATTAAAATATGATATTAGAAACATTGGTTTCTTAGGTGATTGTTAGTTAGAGCTAGCACCAACATGTTGACGTAGGTAACCACTAGTCCCAGAACCCTTCTCCATATGCAACCTAACTAGAAAAAGGAAGAGTAAGGAGAGATAGGATAAAAAGGAGAAGAATGTGAAAGCAAAATGAATCATTCAAAGCAATGGTCACTGCAATGATTAGAATCTTATATTAAGGTAGCATAGTCTAAGCGCTGCCTAGGTTTATAAAAACCAATAAAATGAAGGAATTTAAGAAGTAGCATACTCAAAGAACAAGTGGCCTAAACTGGTCACCAATCAAGAAAGAAGAAATAATTCCAAAGAGAGAATCCTCCAAATACCTCTGCTTCAAATATCATCAGAAGACAGAGAAGGGTGACTCTAGTAATCTCTATCAGGGCTATGGATACCTGATTAATAGTAGAGAAAGGTTATATTGGGACTCGGGGGAAAATTTTTGGGGCTATGGATGTCTGACTAGCAGTAGAGCTCTTCCTGGGAAGCCCTTGTCAACATTGTGAAGGTTAGTTTTGGATGATATTAGTCTAAGTTATCTTCGTGAAAAGGTCAAAGGAATGAACACACAACTACACACACTGGAAAAAACTACAAGAGACTTCAATTTTTAGAGTTAGTGAAATAATATTTCCACTGATGGTTCTTATGTTTGGTTTACTGCAAGACAGGTTTCCAAAAAAAATTGTTGATAAAGAAATGCCTCGGTCATTTCTCTTTTTTTTTGGGCTATTTGTTGTGGTTCCACAACACACGCACCATTTTGGCCACTTGGCCTAATGAGGACCCCCTTTTGTTTTGGTATTTCATCCTTTTGGTTGATTTGATTAGGAATCTAGTGAGTCAGATTGTGGGACGATGTGCTCTCGGTAGTTGGATCTCGGTTGAGTAAACTTTTGGTGTTTTCCCTCTATTCCCCCCTTTTTGGCTTCTTTTCTGTTTGTGTTTTTTAGAGTTAATTTAAATTTCCTTGCATATAGACTTAGTTATTCTATTTTAATTTCTTGTTTTCAATAAAGATTGTTGACGAGGCATCCTTTGCAATTTCAGAATTGAGAATCTCAATGTGTCATTTTATGAACCAATGAGTTAGAGAAATTCTTCGATGAGATTAACTTGTAGCTGTATGAAGATGAGAACAAAGAGAATTTATATTCAACCAAGAATACTGTTCAAAAATTCATGGTAATTGTGACTGCAGTGAATGAAAAATATGATTTGCAATAGATGTTTTAGTTTAAGGGAAATATGAAGCAAACCATGGATGGCATTGAATAAGTTCAAAATTTTGAAGCACACCTTGATGACATGTAACTGATTAAATGATTGACTATATTAAGTTGAAGATGATCCAAGACATTAAATCAGTTAATGGTTTGTATTATCATTGATGTCAACTTGATATCATCTGTATGATCATGCCAAAGACTTTAGAGAACCAATGGAATAAAGGTTATGCTTCCAACAATGCATAAAAGTCTAGTATTCACTAAGTGACAAACTACACCGGCGGAGTGCACACCATCGGTAAAGACAGACATTAAAGTCATAGTGATGCCCGACAAGCAGAAGACAATATTGCCTGACGAAGAAGAATCACATGATACCCGATGAGGTAAAAATAGTGTTGCCTGACGGACGGAGATCCCGAAGCTAACTAAAGCAACACCAATGGAACTAGCAGTTGTCATCGGCGATGAACTGCAGAATTGACCGACGGAACAGAGAGATCAGAAAATGACAAAATATCTAGCTAGCAGAGCTAAAGGATATAATTAATTGGTTGTTTTATTTGTTTTATTCGACAACAGTTAAGTAAGTGATTTGTACAGTTGGCAAGAAGATAACTATGAGATAAATCAGGAGTTAAAGCCATAAATCAATTTGGCTAGATTGTTTTTCACTACAAGAATCAAGAATCAAGAACCTAGAATTAAAGAAAATCATGTCTATTTAAGAGACAAGCATAATTCATTCCAGTGTGGTGAATACACAATCAGATTCACGGGGGAGTGAACTGATAGAAGATGCTGAAGAGAAACTGATGAAGGATTAACTTCATGCAATCCTGATCAATCAAGCTGAGGGAGAGCTAAAGAATTCTGCAGACACCGATGAACAGAAAAACACAACATCACATAGTAGAAAGAGTTAAGTACAAAGGAATTGAATTGATACATTGATCAGAAAGATATTGTAAGTAAATAGATCTAAAAATCTGCAATTCATTTGCATTAGAAACATGTCATTTTGTTTCAGTTTAACCATTGAAGCATTAAAGTCTCTTAACAGAGAAGGACTTAACAATCTTTTGTAATTGAGGTATATCCTAATAGATTACCAGAAGGTTGACTCATGATAGTAGCACCGGTCTTACCTAAAGCCTATTGACAGTCTAAGAAGGAAGCTGATTCAAGGATGGTAGTAAGATTTTGTATAAAGCCTATTGATAGTCATGAGAATGATTCAAGGATGGTAGCATAGATGCCAAATACTTAGTGACAACCTATGTATTGAAAATCCTCTAACAAGGTTGCACTTAACAGTGTGTTTGTAACCTTTAACAGGGTTGGCTCCTAACAGGGCTCACTTCAGAAGAGTGAAAATTTGGGGTACCGGTCCCAGTGGTTTTTTCCCTTAACAGGGTTTCCACGTTAAAATCCTTGTGTTATGTGTGTATGGTTAATTACTTTAGTGTTTTACATTCTACATATGAATTTATGGATTGACTGGTATACTCAGCATATTTACTAAGTATCGGTAAATACAGTTTACTACTTATCAGTTATCAAGGAGAAACAAGACAGACAAAGTAAACCGATACACAATTATTTGTTTCAAATATTTCAAAGGCATACATCTTGTTGGGACTTAATAATTTGAGAAGTATTTATTGGAGGATTAAAGTTTAAATTGGATAAATTTTTGAGGCCACTGATTCACCCCCCCCACCTCTCAGTTATTACTAACAATTGGTATCAGAGCTTGTGTGCTTAGAAGGAAGGTTTCAAGACCTAAGTGAAAGATCAGAAGATGAATAGATGAGATGTGCCCAAGTTGAACAAGGACAACTTTGCTTCATGGCAAAGTAGGATAAAGCTTCACTTATCAGGTAATGGCAATGATATTACTCAATACTTAGAAATTGAATATGTGTTGCCTACATGATCATTGACAGTGGATCAATTAAGAGTAAAGCATGAACATAACTGCATGGTTATAGAGCTTTTAGCCTCACTCTCTGATGCTGAATTTGAAGATGTCAAAGATTGAAAAAATGCAAAGACAATGTGGGACAAGTTGAAACTTGTACATGGTGGTGATGCAAATGTTCTGAGAGCCAAGGCAAAAAGCCTTAGAGGAAATTTTGATGATCTCAGAATGAAAGAAGGTGAAAATATCACACAGTACATCACTAGAATAAAAGAAGAAGTCAATGCTATATGAGGTGTTGGAGGTACACTTGAATAGGAGACAGTGGTAAGTAAAATCCTAAGAATCTTATTGCCTACATATGCTATTAGAGTCTCTACTATTCAATAAATGAGAGCAGTAGCAAATAATATAGTCACTCTTGATAGCCTGATTGGTAGACTAATTTCATTTGAGATGAATAACTTTGATAATAGTGTCTCACAAAGCTTAGAGTCTGCATTCAAGTCTTCTGTGAGAATAAGCAAATCTAGTCAAAGATACTCATCTAGAAAAGATAGTGAAAGCAAAAGTGAAGAAGAAGATCTAGATGAAATTGAAGAACTCATGGCAATAAGAATGCTAAGAGGCAAAGGTAGATACAAAGGTAAGTTACCACTTGTATGTTTTAATTGTAAAGAGATTGGACACTTTGCTGCAAGATGTCCTAAAAGAAAAGATGACAGAAGTGATAACAAATATTTTGAGAAGAAATCTGACAGAGGTGATAAAAAAGATTACAGAGGTTACCGACGATCAGAAAGAAGTGGTACCCGAGATTACAAGGACAAAGGCAAAAAGGCTAGCTATCTAGCTGCTTGCAAAGATGAAGATACTGACATAGAACCAAATGATGATGTTGAGATAGTGTTTGTAGCTGTGAAGGATGGTTCAGATGAAGATGAAAGGTATGAAGAAACTGCACTCTTATCTAAGATTAGAAAAAATGATATCTGGATTATAGATAGTGGATGCACTCACCATATGACCGGTGACAAAGAAAAGTTTGAAACTTTTGAATACTATAAAGGTGGTACAGTAAGAATGGGAAATGATTCTCCTTGTCAAATTGAAGGTAAAGGAACAGTAATGCTGAATA
>MU223136.1:2000754-2013165 GCA_018584345.1 Thuja plicata | reverse complement strand
GATCAGAAAGATATTGTAAGTAAATAGATCTGAAAATCTACAATTTAGTTGCATTAGAAATAGGTCATTTTGTTTCAGTTTAACCATTGAAGCATTAAAGTCTCTTAACAGAGCAGGACTTAACAGTATTTTGTAATTGAGGTATATCCTAACAGATTACCAGAAGGTTGACTCATGATAGTAGCAATGGTCTTACCTAAAGCCTATTGACAGTCTAAGAAGGAGGCTGATTCAAGGATGGTAGTAAGATTTTGCGTAAAGCCTATTGACAGTAATGAGAATGATTCAAGGATGGTAGTGTAGATGCCAGATACTTAGTGACAACCTATGTATTGAAAATCCTCTAACAAGGTCGCACTTAACAGTGTGTTTGTAACCTTTAACAGGGTTGGCTCCTAATAGGGCTCACTTCAAAAGAGTGAAAATTTGGGGTACTGGTCCCAGTGGTTTTTTCCCTTAACAGGGTTTCCACGTTAAAATCCTTGTGTTATGTTTGTATGGTTAATTAATTTAGTGTTTTACATTCTACATATGCATTTATGGATTCACTGGTATACTCTGCATATTTACTAAGTATCGATAAATATAGTTGATTGCTTATCAGTTATCAAGGAGAAACAGGACAGACAAGGTAAACCGACAGATAGTTGTTTGTTTCAAATATTTCAAAGGCATACATCTTGTTGGGACTTAATAATTTGAGAAGTATTGATTGGAGGATTAAAGTTTAAATTGGATAAATTTTTGAGGCCACTGATTCACCCCCCCCTCTCAGTTATTACTAACACACCTTTCTAGGTTATGGTAGGGATAATAGGGGAAGTTGAACTTTATGGAGTTACTCAATTTTGATGAAGTCCAAGAAGTTACAAAGAGATTCTACAAAGCTCACCCCAGGATCGTGATAGAAGACTTAGCCATTTTTTAGTCATCAAAGGTCTAGAGTTTGGAGTTCAGAGTTTGGAGATTCAAAGGTTCAGAGTTTGAGGTTCAGAGTTCAAAGTTTGAATGTTCAAAGATTCAAAGTTCCAAAGTTTGGAGGTTCAAAGCTTCAGAGTTTGGAGTTCTGAGAGTCAATTTTAAGACTTTCAGAGGTACCAATACCCCCAAAAATCTAAAACCACAAAATGTTTTTTAGAGTGAAAAAAAATGAAATGTTTTTAGACTTTCGGGGTCTCGAACTTCAGAAATTTTGGAGATATCAACACCCCTGAAACTCCAAAACCATGAAATGTCTTCAAAATTTTGGACAAAAACAAAAAAATGTTTTCAAACTTTTAGGCAAAAAAATGAAATATTTTCAGACTTTCAGGGTCTCGAACTCTGAAAGTTTCAGAGATGTCCACAACCCCGAAACTCCAAAACCCCAAAAATCCTAAATCAAGTCATTTTGGACTTAGCCATTTTTCCAGTCATGAGATTTTCAAAGTTTCAGATTTCGGAGATGTCCACAACCCCGAAACCATGAAACTCTGAAAATAGTTCATTTTTGGACTTAGTCAAAATTTTCAAAAGGGAGATTTTTTTTTTACTTAGCCAATTTTTCAGATCTCCTTTTTTTGGAGTAAAGGATGAGGTCCAAAATTTTTGGGCAATTCCAACGTAAAAGAAATTTACATGGGGAAGAAGTCTCAAATCAGGTTTCTTGTGGTCTAAGGTTCACTTTGGTTTAACTGGAAGTTATCCATCAGTTGTACACACAAAGAGAAGCCCAGGTGAAGGCTTTAAGGCATAACTCGAAGATCAAAGTGAAGACTCTAGTTAGAAATGGTAGAGCTCGAGTTCAATTCTCTCTTCTTCTGAGTGATTTTTACCCTGATTGAAGGGGAAAACCGAATGTAAATGGATCAAGAATCCATGCAAGCTTTCTAATAGTTAGTTTAGCAGTAGTTTAACTTCTTTAAGATTTAGTTTCAGATTGTTTTCATCGTTTTAGAGTAGTTGAAACCCTAGTTTTAGGGTTCAGAGTTTTGTCAATCAAAGCACTATATATTATATCAAAACAATGTAATCAGGGTCAGATCTATTATGCAATTAAATATATGCAATTGGTGCTTCATTTGCGGTGTGATTTCTTCTATTGTCTATGATAAATTGATGAATTTTTGTTTTCTTGTTCATTTATTTCAAGGAGCCAATTGCGTTTATTGTGTACGGATCTATGATTAATTTGATTGGAGTTTGTTGTTGTTAATCAACCTTGCTGTGATGAATTATTGGGAAGGATAATTTTTTTGTTTTAAAGATAAATCTGTCTCATGTGTGTGCACATATTGTGGCTTCACGATTTGATAGATTTTGAAAATCTTGCATTTGGATAAAAGTTTCTCCAAATGATTGCATCTACTGGGTATAGAATTGTGACTTGGTCTAATTTGTATTCTTGTGATTTCCATATTTCCACCATTTGATTTGCAAGGAGGGTTCAGAAATGGTTTATGTCCGTTAGGATCTCACTTCAGTAAATTTTATTATAATTCTTGTTACCCAAATCTTTTGATCTTTTTAAAACTGGGTTAAAATAGACAATAAAATTAGGTTTAAGATTAGATTTGCATTATTAGTAAATTTGATACATTGGTAAATCAAAAAATACAAAAAGAGTACTAAAGTTTGATTTTTAGTCTGAAGTTTGAAATGTACCAGCAAAGGCCTCCTTGTGAACATTCAGATTTATCTTCAACTGAGCTTACCAAGTGGTTGTACCATGACCCTAGAGAACCTTGGGAATAACTTTGTTATTCTTTCAAGAGAGGAAATCGGATCTTGAATTCCTATAAATTGACTTGTGTAAAAACAATGCTCAACAATACCCATTTAGTACTAATCACATTCTTGCATTTAGGTCTAGGAACAAGAATTCATGTCTTTTTTCTTTTCTTTTTTCCAATTCTTCTTCCATTTCTTTAACTCAACTATCATCTTTAAATGTTAGAATAAATGTGAGGGGGGGGGGGGGGGGGGGTTAATCAGTGGCCTCAAAAATTAATCCAATAATCCAACCAAAACTTTATACCACAAATATAAAACCTCTAGTTATCTTCAGCCCTACAAGATGTATGCCTTTATCAAATATATCAAATATATACTTCTATGTCAATATACTATTTATCCTTTTCTTAAGCTTTACCAAATAGTGGTTATCTTTTCTTAACCTTTACCAAATATCAGTAAATAACTTAGTGTTTACCAATCAATCCTATTTTAGTAATGTGTAAAGCAAAACATCAAAGCAATGAACCATATACACATTTGACACATTTATTTTTAACGTGGAAACCCTATTAAGGGAAAAATCACTTGGGACAGGTAACCCAAAATTTTCACTCTTTTGAAGTGAGCTCAGTGAAGACCCAACCCTATTAAAGGTTACAAACACACTGTTAAGTGCGACCTTGTTAGAGAGATTAAAACTAACAGTTTATCACTTGACCTAGCATTCACTATGCTGTCAACATGAAAACCTTTTGATACTCCTTGGGATGTATCTAAATATATTAAGGATGGTTAAATCCCACTCGGTTAAGAGATTTTCTTTTCCAATGGTTAAACTGAAACAATAAATGATTTTCTCATTAATACAACTTTGAATTGCAGATTTTCAAATCTATTATAAGTCCATAATACCTCTTTTGATCAATGTTCTCTCCAATTCCTTTTTCTCCCCTTCTTTCTGCTCGCTGAATGTTGTTGCTTCTCTGTTGCTCGGTGTCTGCAGAATTCTTGGCTCTGTTCCTCAGCCTGTATGATTAGATCTGCATGAAGACTTCTATCTTCACCAGAATTATACTCAGCATTCCTCTTTTGATAATGAATTACTTGTCTCTTTATATAGGCATGATTTCATCGTTTATTCTTCTTGTTTTCCTCATTGATCACTTCTTGATTTGTAAAGCTCACCATGTTTGCTTTAGTTTTATTCCATAAATCTCTCCTTGTTTTCTGGAATAAAACATGCTTTAAATATCCTTCTTATCTTTAGCTTTTAATAGATCGATATAAATAAAGCAAACAATTAGTTAACTCTAAATATAGCTCATGCTAGCTAAGTTGTTTTGTCATTTTCTAACTTCAGTTCCCGTTGGTCAACACTTCAGTTGTGCTCAGTGACTACTGCAGATAGCTTGAGCATCAACTTCAGTTATGTTTGGTGACAACTGCAGCTAGCTCGGTAATGCTTGCTCAGGTATCACTTTCTCGGGTAACACTATCCATTGGGGTTTACTGTCACTTGGTATATATGATTACCGACAATAAAAAATTTGTCTCTTCAGATCTTTAAGTGTTGTGAAAATATGTGTATGAGAAATCATACCATATTAAGTTGACATCAATGAAAATACAATACGTTAACTAATTTAATGCCTTGCATTTATTTTCTGTAGCTCGGTGATCATCAACTTTGTCTTCTTCAAACATTTAATCAGTTATAGTTCATCAATCTCTCCCTTTGGCATTGATGGCAACATACTACTAACACAATATGAAATATATCAGCTGTAGTTCATCAATCTCTCCCAAACTATTTGTTCTAGAA
This sequence comes from Thuja plicata, assembly GCA_018584345.1. Lineage (NCBI taxonomy): Eukaryota > Viridiplantae > Streptophyta > Pinopsida > Cupressales > Cupressaceae > Thuja > Thuja plicata. The sequence continues at coordinate 2,008,628 of MU223136.1, read as the reverse complement.
CCAATTCAAATGTATGACTCTCGGTAAGCTCTTCTAGCTTAGATTTGATTCTTGCAGAGTAATATCTTCACTCATTCCCTTCACGAGATAGATGTAGCAGCTTCTGATTCTGTCTCTCCCTTTGTTGTAGAATCTCTTCTCCCTTTTCTGGATAGATATGCAGTGTTAACTTTTCTTCATTACTCTCCCTTAGATGAATTTTCCTTTGAATCTTTCTGTGGATTTTTTCTCTCCCTTTGATTGATGTTCATCTCCCTTTGAATATCTCCCTCCCTTTGGATAATCATGATAGATATTTCATATGGATATAATCTCTCCCTTTGACAGCAATACCAAAATTTATATATCATTGAATTCTCCTTTCAATCAACAATACAACTCTGTAGTAGCCAACAATATCTCTGGTGTTCAATTTAGATAAGTACCTTCTTGTATTGATATATCATTCTATTCCATATCTTTGCTTGCATCAACATGAGTTATCTTCTGATAATGTGTAGGTTGATGCAGCTCCTAGTGAGCTTAGTGACCAGTAGACAAGGGTCGTACCCCTAGTCTCTTCCTTAGGTACTCAAATGTATCTTTTGGCAATGACTTTGTGAATATGTCTGCTAATTGTTCTTTGGATTGTACATATTCCAGTATCACTTCTTTCTCTTGTACTTGTTCCCTTAAGTAATGATACTTGATAGCAATGTGCTTTATCTTAGCATGCATGATAGGGTTCTTTGAAATATTTATAGCACTTGTATTATCACAATAGATAATTACTGGATCAGATATTTCCATAGTCAAACCTTTCAGTAATTTCTTGATCCATGAAATGTTAGAGCAATTTGTAGTAGCAACCACATATTCTGCTTCTACAGTAGATTGTGAGATGTATCCTTGCTTTTTACTTATCCATGTGACAAGTCTGTCACCCATAAAGAATGCTCCTCCTATTGTGCTCTTTCTATCATCTATGTTTCCAGCCCAATCAACATATGTATAGACTTGAAGCTCAAATTTTCCTTCTTTTTTATACCACAGACCATAGTTTTTGGTATTCTTTAGATATCTCAGAATTCTTTTGACAACAGTCATGTGTGATTCCTTGGGATTAGCAGAGAATCTTGCAACTATTCCAACTGCATGTGCTATATCTGGTCTAGTATGTACATCATACATGAGTTTTTTAATCATAGATCTATATAGGGTCTGATTTACCTCTGTTGACTTGTCTTCCTTTGTCAGTTTGCATCCAGTTTCTATCGATGTCCAACTGGTTTGGAGTCCTCCATTTTGAATATCTTCAAAACTTGCTTGATGTATTTGGATTGTGTGATGTATTTTCCTTCATCCTGTTGAAGAATCTATAGACCAAGAAAGAATTTGATCTCCCCAAACATTGACATCTCAAACTCTTTTCTCATTTCATCAGCAAATGATTTGCATAACATATCATTACTTCCAAATATGATATCATCAACAAATATTTCAGAAATCAGAATGTTATCATCAGTATCTTCTTTTAAATACAGATTACTGTTATCACTTGTTCTTACAAATTCAATACTTATGAGATAAGAGTGAAGTCTTTCATACCATGCTCTCAGTGTTTGTTTTAATCCATACAAGGCTTTGTGTAGTCTACAAACCATGTTTCTCTTGTTAGGATCAACACAACCTTCTGGTTGTTCAATGTATACCTCTTCATCTAGTATTTCATTCATAAATGTAGATTTTACATCCATTTGGTATACTTTGAATCCTTTGTAGGCAACATAAGAAAGTAGAATTCTTACTCCTAGTCTTGCAATGGGTGCAAAGGTTTCTCCATAGTCAATACCTTCTTCTTGTGCATACCCTTTGCATACTAATCTTGCTTTGTTCCTTGTGACTTCTCTATTCTCATTCATCTTATTTCAGAATATCCATTTGGTACCAATGACATTCTTGTCATTTGGTCTAGGTACTAATACTCATGTTTTGTTCTTTTCAATCTGCTCAATTTCTTCATTCATTACACTGACCCATTCTTGATTCTCAAGTGCAGAATTGACAGATCAAGGCTCAAAATCACAAATCAAACATCTAGTGTTCAGTGACTTACTTCTTGTTCTCATTCCAGCCTTTTTGTCTCCTATGATCTAGTTCTGTGGATGGTGTCTTCTAACATACTTGGCAAGTACCAGTTCAAATATTTGTTCATCATTCTAATCATCATCTTGACCTTCATTTTGATCTTCATTGCTTGGTACATCATTGTTAGCAATTTCCTAATTTTTGGTGTTTGCAGCCTGATGCTCGAGTGCATTGTTCTGTCGCTTGGTAATGATACACTGTTGTTTGGGAAGAGTGTCAAGATATTCACTATAAACAAACCTATTTCAATCTTTCGGTTCCTTTCTGCTTTCCTCATCATTTTTCTCAACATATTCATCCACTTTGAAATTTGCACTTTCAATGATTTTGTTAGAGGACTTGTTAAGACATTTATAAGTCTTTCTTTTGGTAGAATAACCTAGAAATATTCCTTCATCACATTTTGATTCAAGCTTTCCATTTCTATCATCTTTCAAAATATAAAATTGACTTCCAAAAATTCTAAAGTAACTTACAATAGGTGTGTATCCATACCATAGCTCATAAGGTGTCTTATTGGTGTCTTTCTTCAATTGAACTTGGTTTAATGTATAGACAACAGTACTGACAACTTCTCTCCATAATGTTTGTATGATGCCTTTCTCAATCACGAGTATTTTGGTGCAATAAAAAATTGATCTATTCCTTCTCCCAGCAATCCCATTTTGCTATGGTGTTCTTGGTGCATAAACCTATCTTGTAATTCAACTCTCATTACAAAAGTTAGTGAATTCATCAGAAATAAATTCTCCTCCTCTATCTGATCTTAGAAATTTTATTTCCTTTCCACTTTATTTTTCAACTATAACTTTATACCATTTAAACATAGTAAATGCTTCTAATTTCTCTTTTAAGAACATAACAGACATCATTCTAGAATAATCATCAGTAAAGAGAATGAAGTATCTATCACCATAATAGCTTTTTTTTCTCATTGGCACACATAAGTCAGTATGGACTAATTCTAGAATAGAATTAGATGTGTAGGTTTTTCTCTTGAAACTAGACTTTGTCATTTTACCTTTTTGACAATTCTTACACATGACATGGTTAGGTTTTGACATGCTCGGTAAGCCTCTTACCTTTCTCTTTTTGCTTATCCTAACCATGTTGTCAAAATTCACATGACATAACCTTTTTATGCCACAAACATATGTCTTCATTTGTAGCCAACAAACAAGTGGTCTTAATATCATCAAGATAGAATAGGTTACCTTTTGTTCACCAATACTGATCAACCTTCCTGATTCATTATAGATCTTTGCCTTTTTTTTGTCAAATGCAACTCGGTTATCTCTTATGTTAGATTGTTGGTTGCTTTGGTAATCTTGGTCATCACCTCTGTCAAACTTCTTTTCATAAGATCTGTCATTATTTATCTCTTCTTTTCTTTTGTTAGGACATCTAGTAGCAAAGTGTCCAATCTCTTTGCAATTAAAACATACCAATGGTAATTTACCTTTGTATCTACCTTTGCCTCTCTGCAATATTCTAGCCATTAGTGCTTCAATCTCATCAAGTTCTTGTTCATCACTATCACTTTCACTATCATTTCTCATAGTGTGTTTATGACCTGATTTACTTGTCTTTAGAGAAGATTTGAATGCAGACTCAATAGTTGGTAAGACACTGTTGTCAAAATTATTCATCTCAAATGAAATAAGTCTACCAATTAAACTATCTAGAGAAACATTGTTATTTGCTACTACTCTCATTTCTTGTATTGCAGATACTCTAATAGTATAAACAGGCAATAAGGTTATGAGAATTTTACTTACCACTATTTCTTCTTCAAGTACACCTCCTACTCCTTGGATAGCATTAAAAACCTCTTTGATTCTACAGCTGTACTGACTGATGTTTTCTCCTTCTTTCATTCTGAGGTCATCAAACTTTCCTCTTAGGATTTCTGCCTTAGCTCTCAGCAAATTTTTATCTCCTCCATGTACTAGCTTGAGTTTGTCCCACATTTTCTTTGCAGTGGTGCATGATTTGACATCTTAAAATTTAGCATCAGAGAGTGAGGAAGAAAATTATATCATCATAGAATTGTGTTCATGTTTCTCTCTCAATTGATCAACTGTCATAGGTCCAGTAGGTAAAACAAATTCAATATCCAAGTACTACGTGACATCATTTCCAATACCTGATAGGTGGAGTCTTATCCTTCTTTTCCATGATGCAAAGTTGTCCTTGACTTGGGCACATCCCTTTTTCTCATCTTGTGATCTTTAGCTTGAGTCTTAAAACTCTCTTCCAAGCACACAAGCTCTGATACCAATTGTTAGAATAACTGAGAGGGGGGGGGGGGGGGAATCAGNGGGGGGGGGGGGGGGTGAATCAGTGGCCTAAAAAATTAATCCAATAATCCAGCCAAAACTTTATACCACAAATATAAAACCTCAAGTTATCTTCATTCCTACAAGATGTATGCCTTTATCAAATATATCAAATATATAATTCTCCGTGAATATACTATTTATCCATTTCTTAGGCTTTACCGAATAACAATTATCTTTTCTTAACCTTTATCGAATATCATTAAATAACTTAGTGTTTATTGGTCAATCCATTTTTAGTAATGTGTAAAGAAAAACATCAAAGCAATGAACCATATACACACTTGACATATGGATTTTTAACGTGAAAACCTTGTTAAGGGAAAAACCACTTGGGACCGGTAACCCATAATTTTCACTCTTCTGAAGTGAGCTCGGTGAAGAGCCAACCTTGTTAAAGGTTACAAACACACTGTTAAGTGAGAACTTGTTAGAAGATTTAAAACTAACAGTTTATCACTTGACCTAGCATTCACTATGTCGTCAACATGAAAACCTTTTGAAAATCCTTAAGATGTATCTCAATATATTAAGGATGGTTAAATCCTATTCGGTTAAGAGATTTTTTGATCCAATGGTTAAACTGAAACAATAAATGATCTGTTCATTAATACAACTTTGAATTGCAGATTTTAAGATCTATTGTAAGTCCATAATACCTCTTCTGATCAATGTTCTCTTCAATTCCTTCTGCTCCCCTTCTCTCTGCTCGATGAATGTTGTTGCTTCTCTGTTGCTTAGTGTCTACAAAATTCTTGGCTTTGTTCCTCAGCCCGTATGATCAGATCTGCATGAAGAATTCTATCTTTGCTAGAATTATACTCAACATTCCTCTTCTGATAATGAATTACTTGTCTCTTTATATAGACATGATTTCACCATTTATTATTCTTGTTTTCTTTGTTCGTCAATTCTTGATTCGTAAAGCTCTCCATGCTTACTTTAGTTTTATTCTGTAAATCTCTCCTTGTTTTCTAGAATAAAACATGCTTTAAATATCCTTATCTTTAGCTTTTAACTGATCGATAGAAATAAAGAAAATAATCAGTTAACTCTAAATATAGCTTCTGCCAGCTAAGTTGTTTTTTCATTTTCTAACTTCAGTTCCCATTGGTCAATACTTCATTTGTGCTCGGTGACTACTGTAGATAGCTCGAGCATCAACTTCAGTGACAACTGTAGTTAGCTCGGTAATGCTTGCTTGGGTATCACTTGCTCGGGTAACACTGTCCATCAGTTTACACTGTGAACTTCTGTGCTTGGGGTTCACTGTCCGTTAGGGTTTACTGTCACTTGATGTATATGATTACCGACAACAAAAAAAATTATCTTTGCAAATCTTTAAGTGTTGTGACAATATGTGTATGAGCAATAGTACCATATTAAGTTGACATCAATGATAATACAATACATTCACTGATTTAATGTCTTGCATTTACTTTCTGTAGCTCGGTGATCATCAACTTTGTCATCTTCAAACATTCAATCAGCTATAGTTCATCATTACATGCTTCATCAATATCTTTAGGTTCACTCTTAAAAATCAAAAAAATTTCACTAATAACAATTCTTCCTCTAGTCTGAACACCCTGATTCTTATCACCAATAATCTGATTTTCTAAATGATTTAACTTTACATACATGAGAGTCTTTGGATTTTCTTTTGTAGAATACTCGCGTGTTTCCAGTTCATTATCATTTACATTTTCTTAATTATGTTCTACCAATCCAATCTAATTATGATTATGATTATGTGCTTGCACAATCTGACTCTCTTCTTCATCATCTGATTCATATCTGCAAGATCTGACACATTTCTAAAAATCTTCATCCACTCTAACATTTTCACTTTCAATTACTTTCTTCAACCTCAGGTTATAACATTTATATTCTTTACTTTTTCGTAGAATAACTAAGAAATATTCCCTCATCACATCTAGGATCAAACTTCCCTAGGTCTTCATCTCTTCTGATATAGAATTTACTTCCAAAAATGCTAAAATATTTCACTGTAGGGATATGACCATACAAAAGTTCATAAGAAGTCTTACCGGTTCTCTGCTTAATTTGCACTTTGTTCAAAGTGTATATTACAGTGCTAACAACTTCTCTCCAATAGATCTATGAAAAATTTACTTCAATCATCATGGTTGTAGGAGTATCTAAAATAGTTGTGTTTCTTGTCTTTGCAATTCAATTCTTTTGTGGGTTCTGCAGAGCAGACATCTGTCTCTTTATTCCATTCTCTTCACAAAAATTGTTAAACTCAGTAGAAGTAAACTCACCACCTATGTCCCTTTAATCCTGTTTAAGTCTCAACCATAGATTTTAAAATCTTGAATTTATCAAAGGCTTCAGGGTTCTCTTTAAAAAATGTAACCCACATCATTACACCGAGAGGCGTTCTTACAATGGGAGCACAAAGCTGAATACCAACACGGGCATATTCTCAAGAATATTCTGTGTACATAAAAAAGAATGAGGAGCAGTTACACTTCTCAAAATGCCAAATGGTATAGATAAAATGAAAAAACTAAAAAAAACTATTCATATTCTAAAAACATAATTTAAAAAATGCAATTAAAAAAAATACCATTTTTTTTTTTGATGAATAGTCCTTTTCCATTAAAAATTTTAAAGATACATATTCACAAAAAAGGGGCCGGGGGATACATAAATCACCCCGCAGAGTTCACACGGCTACACTGGAAGCATAAAACTATTCATCAAAAAAAACATAATGCCATTTAGGCAGCAAGAGCAGTTCCAGAAGGTGGCGGATCTTTATCATCCAGTCCCCACTGCTTAGTGGGATTGACAGGAGGGCCGGGAAGCGACCAACCATCATTATCAACAGCTTCTTTTTCTTTTTCTTTGTCATCCGCCCTAGGCGAGGAAATAGCAAGCGCCAGGCGGGGAAACTTGGAAGTGGCAGGAGGCCAATCCCAGCCACGGCGAGCACCAGGGATGTCAGGAGGGGCAGACTGCGCTAGGGCTGACCCCCAACCAGAGGTCCGTGGAGGCGGAGAAGCCGAGCGGCGCCGCCAACCATCCCCACCACCTCTCGGAGAGTGATGGCGAGGGGCTTGGGACCGTGGCGTATGTGAGCGGCGCGCAGAGGAGCTACGCCCGCGGCGACGGCCTCTGGGAGGCGTACCCTCAGCAGAAAGAGCATCCGGAGGAACCCGGGCAACCGTACAGGGAGCGTTGCCCCAGTGATTGAGCAGCTCCTGCAGGTGAGAAACCTCGAGAGCCACTTTGTTGGCTTGTACTTGAATCTTCATAATCACATTATTGCATATAGTAGCTTTGTTATACATAGAAACATTAGTATCAATAGAGCTGTGAGCAAAAATGACAGAATTTCTATCTTTCCAAAGATTAAACAAAATCTCCATCCTGAAAGTA
>MU223136.1:1967715-1981688 GCA_018584345.1 Thuja plicata | reverse complement strand
CCCAAACCCTAACCCTAACCCTAACCCTAATTCTAACCCTAACTGTAGATTCCAACCATAAAAAAAAACCCTAACCTTAACCCTAGCCGTAACCCTTACCCTAACCCTAACTCTAACCCTAACCCTAACCATAATCCTAACTCTAACCCTAACCCTAACTGTAACCCTACCCCTAACGCTACCCCTAACCCTACCCCTGACCCTAACCCTAACCCTAATGCTAACCCTAACCCTAACTCTAACTCTAACACTAGCCCTAACCCTAACCCTAACCCTACCCTTGACCCTAACCCTAACCCTAACTCTAACCCTAACCCTAACCCTAACCCTAACCCTAACCCTAACCCTAACTTTAACTCTAACACTAACTCTAACCCTAACCCTAATTGTAACCCTAACGCTAACCCTATCCCTAACGCTAATGCTAACCCTAACTCTAACCCTAACCCTAACCCTAACCCTAACCCTAACCCTAACATAATTGCGTTGTGACTGGCTACTAGCTTATATATACCTATATATATATAATATGCCGAGAGTAATCCTTCTCGAGGTGCCTATTTTAAATTATCATCCCTAATCCACACGAAAAATAGGTGCACCCGAGAAGGATTACTCTCGGTATATATATATATATATATATATAGAATGAAATACATGTCCCCATAATAGCTTCTTGTTCTTGCAGGACCACATAGATAAATATGCACCAAATCCAAAATTCCTTACTCAACTTGTCATTTCATTTAATGCTAACACATATATGAACAATCTAAACAATATCTAAACACTATGGTGATTCCCTCCTTTGAAACAATAAATCCCAATAATTTACTTTCATGAACAACAAATATACACTTCTTTGGATTGAGAGATATATCATATTCTTTGCATCTCTCAAAAATCTACTTTAAGTGAGTTAAATGATTGGTTGGATTTTTTGAAAAAAAAAATCATCCAAATAAACCAACACAATATTAGACAAAACAAATGACATCTTTTTGTAATCCATAGTACCCCATTTGGTTGTAAAATCTATCTTATACTGATCTTCCTCTTTAACCATAATTTGATTATAACCTGAAAAACCATCTAACAAGGAAAACCTTTCATAACCTGAAACAAATTGTAAAATATGCTCCATGGAAGGTAATGGGTGTCTATCCTTAAGTGAGGCCTTATTAAGGTCTCTAAAATCAACACATAACCTGATTTCATCATTTTTCTTTCTCACTGGGACAAGGTTAGACACCCAAGAGGTATGCTTAATAGGAAATATTATGTTTCTCTCAATGAGTTTATTCAATTATTTTATCACGAGGGGCTCAAGATTGGGATTGATATGCCTTTTTCTTTGCCTTGCAGGGTTGGCATTGAGCTCAAGCTCAATAGTGTGTTGGGAAATACTAGGATCAAATCCTTTTAAATCTGAATCCTCCCAAGCAAATATGTCATTGAATTCTGATAAAACAACACAAATGCATTTCTTTCCTCTAAGGTACACACCTTTACAATTTTTAACACCTTATCCTTGAACATTTCAATGTCCTAATAGTGTTTCTCTTTAATCTGCAAGCCAACCTTTTCTTTTCTGATTTGATCATCAATATTAAAGATATATTCTAATGTAACTAAACCCTTGGGCATCTTGTTTGTTTTCAACTGTATAATCTTGTCCTCATACTGTTGTTTAATCTTCTATTGGTTAATATTTGAAAACTATGCTTCTTCCTTGAGAAAATTGATGATTTGTTGGTCACTATCAAAAACTTGCCAATGTTCATTATTATTAGGAACAAAAGACCTAACAATAACTTTTGCATACTGTCATTCTTTACTATTGTTGATATTATTAGGTATATCATACTGCGCGCTTATGACTGCCAGTCTATCATCATTCTTATTTTCACTTCTAAGAATGGACATCATATTAAAAGCTTGAAAATGCTCAATAAAATCCCAAACTCTATGTTTATAACATTTTAAAAGATCATTTTTAGTGGTATGAATACCTCTAACTTAATTTACAATGAGTTCTGAATCACCAAAAACTTCTAAACAAAAAATACCTATTTTCCTTCCCCACTAGAGACCATGAATTAATGCTTCATACTCAACTGTATTGATGTAAACTTGAAAGCTGAATAATAATTATCATGATTAGGTGAAATTAACATATAACCACCACAAGCATCATTTTTGCTTCGTGAACTATCAAAAAATAGTTTCCACACCACATTAACTTGTTGATCACATTGTTGTTCAATATCTTTTATAACATTAAGCATAAAAAAAAGAAGGCTCACGAATCAGATAATTATTCAAACTCACCTCTTCAGGTTTTTCAACCAAAATATTATGAAGGTTTTCAGCTACCCACTCATCTAAAAGAACATCTAAGATTTTTTCTATTTGTATTTATATTTCATTAATTGTAAGAACCTCTTCCTGTTCTAAAATAGTAGCAGTAGATCCATTTATAACACTTGGATTGTAAGGTTCAATAGTGCCTTTGACAATTGGTTTTGATTTAATAGTAACCTTAGTCTCATACCTGGTTTTAAATAACATATGTGACCAATCAGATAACAAAAAACCTCTAATCTTCGTTGTAAATTTTTTGGATAAACATATGAAAAAATATTGAGGTAGATCTATGACATAAATATCCTCAGGTATTGAGAAATTTTGACATGCATGCAAGGTGAAACTTATATTTTTAATGACACCAAGTGTATTAACAACAATCCCATCTAGTTGCACTACCCCTTTTTCCATTGTCTCATACTGTAATCCCATCTTATCAACAATCTATTTGGGCATAACAAAACTATTAGAACCTTAATCAATCATGCAATTATGAACTAAATGCCGAACAATTATCAAAGTAACATAAAATGAGGGTGGTTTGACTATAGTTTCTTGTTGTTCAACACTTTTCCCAAGATTATTGGCAAGCACAACTTTAGACGGTTGCTAGTTACACACCTCATTTGACAAAGCAAAACTTGAAAATGCTACTTGTAACATAACTATTTTACCAAGAAGAGCTAGAGCATCCCACATAGACATATTTGTTACCAATTTTTACATCCAACTCAATGGAAGAGTTGGGTAGCTGTTCAACAAGGTTAAGGTACATTTGGTTCATTTTAAAACTTTTAGATTTTAAGGATTTTATTTGAATTGAAAGTAAGAAGTGCATAAAGTAAACTAAAAAGAGTACAAATATAGAAAAAGAGAGATCATTTTATTTTATTCATGAAAGAGAATGCTAAATTCATGTACAAGAATGTTTACATAAATATTTACAAGTACATCTTGCAAATACAAAATCTTTATTTTTAGCCTTTTCATTTACAAAGAAGAATGCAGAATACAGAGAAGATTTCACACAAGCCGTGGATAAGCTATTAAAAGCTATGCAAAATAAGTATGTTAAAATAGAATTAAAAGGGAAAAGAGCAGAGGGGATATCCTCCATTTCTTGTAAATGGAGAATTGCACTTGAATCTGGATCATTCGGTTGAGGTCTAGGTCCCGCATCCTCAAAGCGTTCCTGCAAGGTGAATAAAAAAAGATGTTAGTCACCTAAGATTGAGCAATGGTGAATATGAACTTTGTTCTTTGTAACTGATTATTATTATTACATACTTCAATTACATGATATCATGAAGTTCAAAGGAAGACAAGTCAATTCAGGAAAAGGAAAATAAGCTGGAGCAGATACTTTAAACTATCATGTGTGTTTCCTTGTGCAGTTATAGGCATGAAGGCTATAAGTTACTAAAGGGACATTCAAATGTTGTTTGAAACCTTTTAACTTGTTTTCATCATTATAAAGATAAAATAAAGGTGACATGATATAAAAGGGTTATTCTATCATTGAATGAAACCTTTTAGCAAAAATGTGAAAGCATAGAATCATAATGCAACTCAAGTTCAAGTAATCATTTCTCCAGGAAATAATCATTGCTACAAGAAGTAATCATTGCTACAAAAAGATTGAAACAAGATGGTATTATCAAGATATAAATTATTACTGATAGGTGCTATACAATAGGAACAAGTTATCAAGTATATGTCAAATCATGCATTGAGAGAAAAAAATTAAATGATAGTTACTATTTTTGTGCACGATGCTCATTCATTAAGAATATGAAAATTAGAGCAGAGAGACAAGTCATCGAATGAATGCGTTATCACTCAGTTACAAGGAATCATCCAATGAGAACACAACAAGATACCAAATGTATAGGCTATAGTTTTGAATAAATACAGAGGGATTTTTATTCAGTAGAGAGAAAGGAAGCATTTCAACACTCTTGACAACATAAACTTTTGTACAGAGATATATCATGAGCATCTATATGGTACAAGAATCAACATAAGAGACAACCACATGAATGGCAAATATACAATGATTAACATTAGACATGGACATAATAGAACCATTTCCTGGAAGGCACATTGAATACAAAACATGAAGATCATAATATGAAGCAGTCAAAGAACATGAATCCCTAAAGATATGATACAAATATTTCTAGACAATGAAGCTACAACCAGTTTTTTAAAGAAATTTCAGAACATCAAATATATAGAGGAACATCAAAGGACAATATGGGTAAAACAACATCTAGATGAAAGTGATATTTCAGATCACCATATTATTTGATGCTACCCAATAAAGACAAAGCATGTGTAATCAACACTATCACCAACAGTGGAAAACCAATGCCAAACAAGGAATGAGGATCAAGGTGATCTTACGTAAAATATTATACAGTGTTGTTACATAAGAAATTAAAACATTTTTTAATGTTTGGAATGCAATGCAGAGGCTTTGATATACAAATAACAGGGGTGTTCCTTAATAAGATGCATAAGAATAGCTTAAAATAGGTGCTAGAATATAAATAAAGCATATAAGTATAGGTATCATGTAGTTCAAAACCATTGATTGTGAAGAAAGGGTTCATATTCAAGGTTTTCTTTAGTGCCTTTGATATAGGAAATAATGAAAGGGTTTTCCTCTTGTATATTTCAATACTTTTCAAGAAGGATAAACTCTTCCATATCCATGAAGATCAAGGAGGTGACTTACAACAATGACAAGTGGTGTCCTAGAGCTCAAAGGATGATGGACTATGTAAGAACATTATGTCAATCAATGAAAATTTCACTGTATCAACATCAAATAAATACCACTGAGCCCTTGCAGTCCAAGGGAATAGATCTGAGATAATCCATGGGAAAATAAAGTATTAACCATCATGGATGATAACTGATATAATGAAATATTTTAATACAAATTCCCTCATTGCTAAAGAGAAAAGAAGCCATATTAGTTGGTATTGTGAATACTATGTTATACAGTGCTATAAAAAATATGAAGTTTTACCATGTCTTTTCCTTATTCTCATTATTCACTGTTATCGAGGGTTTTATAGGTAAATTCATGATCATAATATAAATTGTAAAAATAGATGCCTGAGCCATAAAAGATAATATTTAGGGTTTCATTATCTTATTTTTGAATCTCAAATGGTGTCATATTTTCAAACCCTTGTGGAGCTCATAATCTAGCCACAGATACAAGAAAATGTCGAAGGAAGTTTCAAAGTGCAAGGGTTTGTAGTTTGATATGCTTTCATTGTGTTCTTCCAACACAAAGTGAAACCTTGAGCAACTAGAGAGAAATAGGTATCAAAAGTTGTAGCCTTAGGAATAAGGTAATATAGAGCTCCAAGCATGAAAAGTCATGATCAGTCAAGCAAAATGTAACCTACGACCTATAATGTGAAGAGGGATCCATTTTTTATGCAGTCAATGGAAACCAAAAAAAGAAAGTTCACAAATACGATGTCATTTGAAAGACCCTCAATCCACATTATAAGGAGACGACGTTTATTATTTATCAACAAAAGAAGGAAAGCAATGTATAAAATTGGGAGCAACCATTTCTCAGTCATATTAATGATGACTGCATGACAGTTATGTTTCTATGTGAACACATCCATATTCAAAGGGCTATCTAGAAAATTGTAGGTGAAGATGTTTTATTCCCCCAGGGAAAACATATTCAATCTTTCCATCTCAAGTTATCTCTATTTTTTTTATCTAACTCTTTTGATCTGTTGAAATCCCCGTTCCGTCTTGAAATTATTGCTAACAAATTTGTGAAAAAAGAGTTTCTGGGTCCTGTGAATTTGGGTAGGGCTTTGCAGAATTATGATTTGTAGAATGGTGCAACATTGGTGGGTAATTTGTTTCACCATCATGCCTTGCTCAATAATTGTGTGGTTTTCTCAATTTATGTCAGTATGAAGAAGGCATTGGAACGTCATAATTCCCATTTTGTCAAAATAACTTTTTAGCTCCATGGGCATCATTTTAGTCCACATATGGTTAACAAAATCCAGTCTATCTTGTTTGATTTAATGGATCTTATTGAGTTTAATATGACAACTCCTCCTACTACCCCTGATCCTTAGCATCTTCAAACCTCTGCTTCTGGTCCTGGTGTTGATTCCAGCAATGATAAGGTTTTTGAATATTTGGATCTTCATCTGGGTTTGGTCAGCTCTGCATAGGATTTCTTGAAGAAGTGAAGTTGGTATTAATCTCTCATTTTTGGTTTTTGTGGAATTTGGCCTTGAATCTTTGTGACAACTTGTTATATGGAGCACTCTCCAGGTTCTGCGATCTTAGCTCATTCTATCTTCTAACCTTTGGGCAATTTTTTTTAAAATGGATATCCTTGTAAAAAGCTATCTTTTGGGTGGGTTTAGAGGCTAGGTCCTCTTGGGTTTTCTTTTAGCTAAACTCGCTAAAATTATAATTTCCACAATGTGGGTGGAATATCTTTGTATTTAGCTTCGACTACCGGGGGTTTTCTTTTCTATTTATGATGATATGGGGCTGTGAACAATTTTTTTATTCCTGGTTCTTTTCTCCGAGAGCTCCTTTCGAACCAGTGTAAAAAAAATTTATATTAATATAATATATTAAGTGGTTTCTGCCACCTTATTTAAAAAATATATATTTAAAATGATGGAAGTTACAAAAGGAAAATCAAAAGGGCATCTGCCATGTATTGCACAGTTTTTAATCAAAGGAAAAGTGGAGCCCACACTTTTGTAAATTAACATACCTATGTGTTAATTCAATATGTGTAGAGGCTATCTGCAGATTCTTCAACAAAGAAACTTCAACAAAACTCAAATTTACTAGTCAAACCCTAGGAGCAAGTCAACATCAGGAAATAACTCTCTAGAATGAGCATTAAAATGTAGATTCCATCTTAGGGTTTGAGAACCCTAATAGTCATCGAGAAAGAAGTCTTTTGAGACTTTTTATTTTATGGGATTTGTTTGTTAAAATAAACTCATCGTGGTTTTTCCTTTATTTTTAAAAATATGACATTATTTCTTTTATTATTATTTAAGTTATATTTATTAAATACTTGTTTATGATATTTAATAAATATTAGTTAAATAATATTAAATATATATTATTGTCATTACATCATTCTCCTAGTATACTTAGTATTTATTAAATAATGAAATTCATTACTTATTAAATATTAAGTATATTAGGTAAAATAACAATAATAAATCATAGTATTTCAAAATAATGGTTGCATAGTATAAATATGAATAATATGTTGGAATTAATAGTTACTTAGAGGTGGGGGGGGGGGGGGGGGGGGNGCGTGAATCAGTAAGAACATATTGTAAACAAATTCAACTAGTGATCTAAATAACTGCTGAATTACTTTCCAAACTACAAAGCATATAACCGATGCAAACACATAAAAGAAAGTAATATCAATAATCCACAAATTCATCACACATAACACAAACATTTTCACGTAGAAACCCTTGTAAGAGGGAAAAAAACATGGTGGGGATGACACCCACAAGCCCAATACTTCAGTAAATGAGTTTTCCCTATTAGGAACTACAAATACCCTTTCTAAGGGCTCATCATGTTAGGAGTGATTGGTACACTGTTAGGAGTACAGTAAGATCATCTATGATCTACCTCGCTAGAGGATTTCAAAACTTAATAAAGAAGTTACCCTGTTAAAGGAATTACAAAATTAATATGTTAGAGTTCACCCAATTAAGGGATTTTACTTGCTGCAACTATTAGGGAACAACAAGATTAGTGATATGGATGTAGCACCGATTTCCTGTCAAAACCCATATGTTCTCTATACTATGTAACTTCTCTCTACTCTATGTATCTTAGCTTTCTAATCACAATAGAAAATTGATTCACAAAACCCTAATTTCATCACCCAAAGTAATTCTCACAACAACCAACAACAACAACAACAACAACATCAACAACATTTCAATATGAGCAGTTTCCTCTATATATACAACTTCCACCAACATAAAAATGATCTTTAAATTACTTTCCCATGAAATCACAATGTTTTAAAATGGTAATCTCGATGAATAAAATGATTTATCATGACCACGTTAGGTTAAGATAAGATATGCAAGTTATATCTCCAAAGTAATTTTTTGTCATCATTTTGATAGGTGCAAAGGAGACTCGATTGTAGGTATGATTGAGGAGTAGAGAGATTATATCAAAGAGATTTTGATCTAAGAGGATTTTATCTAACTATTTTCAATTAATTCCTTCAAATAGGACCTCTCATGGCTTAAATTATCACATTTTCTTTAAAATGTGTAATTTCAACAAAAATCAGGATGTTCAAAAAAGTGTAACCCACTATTATGGGGTCACCCTTCCTTATCATCACTAAATCTAACATCATCATATTTTCTAAGTGATGCATATTTAATTTTTTTTTTCTCCAGTCATATGATGGGAGATACTACTATCAATTAGCTAATAATTCATGTTCCTTCTAGCATATAAAACAGTCTTAATATTATCATTAGCTTTAGCACAGATGTTAGTGATATCATTTTCATATTTCTCTTCTTCTTCAGCATAAAAAAAGAAATCACCAGTCTCTAATTCATCCTATGAGATACTAGCATCTTCATTCACATAGTAAGCCTTTTTATTGAATCTTTTGAACTTTTGTCTAGAATCTTTGTTAGGACATCTAGTAGCCAAATGACCAATCTTACCACAGCTAAAGAATTTTAGGGGTAAAATACCTTTGTACTTGTTGATACCTTTCTTTAGTCTTCTTGCAAAGTTAGCCTCAAACTCTTCTTCATTATCACCATCAAGACAATCTTCTAATTTTGTAGCTTTGAATGTTGTCTCTGATTCGTTCTTGTCTCTTCCAAACTTTCTCAGTTCAAATGCGGTCAGGGTACCAAACACATTTTCTTTGGTAAACTTCTTCGGATCATACACCTCTTCAATTGCTGAAATTTTTTCACTATAACTATTTGGTATTGTCATCAAAATATTCACCATGAAGTCCTCATCGGTAAGAGTGCCTCCTTCGTTCTTAACTTCATTAACTGCATTCTCAACTCTTTGTAAATATATTTTTATGTCTTCACAATATTCCATTCTCAGGCTCTCATAATGTCTCTTAACTATCAACTTCTTAGATAACTTGAATTTGTCATTTCCTTCAATTTTTCCCAAACTTCATAATGTATCTTCAGTGAAATAACCTTAGCCAATTAGGTCTTTGATAAAGAGCTATTAATAGCATACATCACATTTTCATTTTCCACGTATTCTTCAATTTCATCAAGATTAGTCAATCCATTCTGTAGAGGAACATACTTAGACTCTACATTCTTCCATATTTTGTAACCAATTGATACCAAGTATCCTTTCATCTGATCTTTCCATGAATTGTAGTCTGATCCTTAGAGATAGGAATAGTCAATGTTTGTGCCATCGGATCCGCCTCAAGCAGTTAAGCTCTTCAGCAAGGAACCAAGATCTCATAACAATTGTGGAACATGCCAAATAACTGAGAGGGGGTGAATCAGTTATTCCCACACAAATTTACAAAAATTTCTCTCTATTAGTTAACACTTAAAAAATTCCAATAACAACTTAAGATTTGTTAGTTTAGCACATTAAACATTCATAGAAAATATAAACATGAAATGCATAGGAACACTGAAACATAGAACACCATATTTTACATGGAAACCCCAAGATGAGTAAAACCATAGAGAAGTTAATTCTCATGAAATATAAAAACACTTGTTAAGGTGATACTGAAAGGTGATTTGATACAAAGGCTCATTGCCATAAATGCTCTCTGCAAGAAGGCTCACTGCCAATATACAAGGGCTTTGATGACATGTAACTGATTGAATGTTTGGTAAATGTTAAGTTGAATATGATGCAAGACATTAAAACAATTAATGATTTGTATTGTCATTGATGTCAACTTGATATCATCTATACGGTCATGTACATAAAGCCAAAGATTTTAGAGAATCAATGGAACAAAGATTATGCTTTCAACAATGCATAAAAGTAAAGTATTCACTAAGTGACAGACAACACCGACAGAGTGCACACCATCGGTAAAGGCAAAGAAAAAGTCATAGTGATACCCGACGAGCAGTAGACAGAGTTACCCAATGAAGAAAAATCACAGGATGCCCGACGAGATGAAAATAGAGTTTCCCGACGAGCAAAATTCGATGATGCGTGACAGACAGAGATCCCAAAGCTGACTAGAGTTACATCAACGTAACTGGCAGTTGTCACCGATGACTAACTACAAAATTGACTGACAGAATAGAGAGTTTAGAAAATGAAAAAACATCTAGCTGGCAGAGCTTAAAGATAGAATTAAATGGTTGTTTTAATTTTTTTATTCGCCCAGAGTTAAGTAATTGATTTAAAGGCAAGAAGATAACTATGAGATAAATCAAGAGTTAAAGCCGTAAATCAGATTGGCTAGATTGTTCTTCACGCCAAGAATCAAGAATAAAGGAATATCATGTCTATATAAGAGACAAGCATAATTCATTTTTGTAATCACAAGCAATCACATACACAAAAGGGGAGTGAATAAAAAGAGAATGCTTAAGAGAAACTGATGAAGGATAACTTCATACAGTCCTGATCAATCAAGTTGAAGGAGAGCTAAAGAATTCTGCAGACACTGACGAACAGTGAAGCACAACATCACAGAGCAAAAAGTGTTGAGCACAAGGAATTGAATTGATACAATGATAAGAGAGGTATTGTACTTAAATAGATCTAAAAATCTGCAATTCAAGTTAAATTAGAAACATGTCATAATGTTTCAGTTTAACCATTGAAGCATCAAGTCTCTTAACAGAGCAGGACTTAACCATCTTCTATAATTGAGGTATATCCTAACAGATTGCCAAAAAGGTTGATTAATGAAAGGATCATTAAAATTGCATAAAGCCTATTGATAGCCTAAGAAGAAGGTTGATTCAAGGATGGTAGCAAGATTTTCCTAAAGCCTATTGATAGTCTAAGAAGGAGGCTGATTCAAGGATGGTAGCAAAATAGATGCTAGATACTAAGTGACAACCTCTATGTATAAAATCCTCTAACAAGGTCGCACTTAAAAATGTGTTTGTAACCTTTAAGAGGGTTGGATCCTAACATGGCTCACTTCAGAAGAGTGAAAATTTGGGGTACCGGTCCCAGTGGTTTTTTCCCTTAATAGGGTTTCCACGTTAAAATCCATGTGTTATGTGTGTATGGTTTATTACTTTATTGTTTTACATTTCACATATGCATTTCTGGATTGATTGGTATACTCTGCATATTTACTGAGTATCAGTAAATAAGTTTTGCTGCTTATCGGTTATCAAGGAGAATAAGGAAAGACAAGGTAAACTGACCGACAGTCAATTATTAGAATTATTTCATGGCATACATCTTGTAGGGAATTAATAATCTAAGGTGTATTGGTTGGTGGTTAAAGATTAAAGGATAAATTTTTGAGGCCACTGATTCACCCCCCCCTCAGTTATTACTAACAATTGGTATTAGAGCTTGTGTGCTTAGAAGGAAGGTTTCAAGACCTAAGTAAAGATCACAAGATGAACAGATGAGATGTGTCCAAGTTGAACAAAGACAACTTTTCTTCATGGAAAAGTATGATAAGAATCCACTTATCAGTTATTGGTAATGATGTTACTCAATGCTTAGATACTGAATATGTGTTGCCTACAGGACCATTGACAGTAGATCAATTTAGAGTGAAGCATGAGCATAACTGCATGGTTATAGATCTTTCTTCCTCTCTCTCCGATGATAAATTTGAAGATGTCAAAGATTGCACAACTCCAAAGAAAATGTGGGAAAAATTGAAGCTTGTAAATAGAGGTGATACAAATGTTCTGAGAGCCAAGGCAGAAAGCCTTAGAGGAAAGTTTGATGATCTCAGAGTGAAAGAAGGAGAAAACATCACATAGTACAACACAAGAATTAAAGAAGTAGCCAATGCTATGCGAGGTGTTGGAGGTACACTTGAAGAGGAAACAATGGTAAGCAAAATATTAAGAACCTTATTGCCTGTATATGCTATTAGAGTTTTTGCTATTCAAGAAATGAGAGCAGTAGCAAACAATACAGTTACTCTTGATAGCCTAATTGGTAGACTGATTTCATTTGAGATGAATAACTTTGACAATAGTGTCTTACCAAGTTTAGAGTCTACATTTAATTCTTCTATGAAAATAAGCAAATCCAATCATAGATACTCATCTAGAAGGGACAATGAAAGTGAAAGTGAAGAAGAAGATCTAGATGAAATAGAAGCACTTATGGCTAGAATAATACAAAGAGGCAAAGGTAAATACAAAGGAAAGTTACCACTTGTATGCTTTAATTGTAAAGAAATTGGACACTTTGCTGCAAGATGTCCTAATAGAAGAAAAGATGACAAAAGTAATGACAGATCTTTTGAGAAAAAATCTGATAGAGGTGATAACAAAGATTACAGAGGTTCCCGACAATCAGAAAGAAAGGATGCCCGAGACTACAAGGATAAAGGCAAGAAGGCTAGTTACCTAGCTTCTTGCAAAGATGAAGATACTGACACCGAACCTGATGATGAAATCGAGATGGTATTTTTAGCTGTGAAGGATGACTCAGATAAAGATGAAAAGTATGAAGAAAATGCACTCATATCTAAGGTTAGTAAGAATGATATCTGGATTATAGATAGTGGCCACACTCACCATATGACTGATGACAAAGAAAAGTTTAACACTTTTGAATATTATAATGGTGGTACAGTAAGAATGGGAAATGATACACCTTGTCTAGTTGAAGGTAAAGGAACAATAATATTGAATAACCTGATTAAATGTGAAAATGTTTATTGGGTAAAAGGATTGAATTACAATCTGTTGAGTATTTCTTAGCTGAATAATTTAGGTCATAGAGTAGCATTTGAGAACAAGAAGGCAAAGAGCTTCAGTGAATCAGGAAAACTGATTGGTACCGGTGAACAGACCAAAGGTAAATTATTCTATCTAAATGATACTAATCCCACTTTCTTAATAACTAGAAACAAAGACATATGGTTGTGGCACAAAATATTGTGTCATGTGAATTTTCACAACATGATGAAAATAAGCAAAAGAAGAAGTGTAAGAGGCTTATCGATGATGACAAAGCCAGACAACATCATGTGCAAGAATTGTCAAAAAGGTAAAATGACAAAGTCTAGTTTCAAAAGTAAAACCCATACATTTGATGATATTCTAGAATTAGTCCATACTGATATATGTGGACCTATGAGGACGAAGAGTTATTATGGAGATAGATATTTTATTCTCTTTGTTGATGATTACTCTAGAATGATGACAGTCATGTTTCTAAAAGAAAAATCTGAAGCATTCAAGATGTTTAAGTGGTATAAGGCTATGGGAGAAAAACAAAGTGGTAAGGATCTAAAATGTTTGAGATCAGATAGAGGAGGAGAATTTATATCAGATGAATTCACTAATTTTTGTAATGAGCATGGTATAAAAAGACAGGTTTCTACACCAAGAACA
>MU223136.1:1954528-1967179 GCA_018584345.1 Thuja plicata | reverse complement strand
AAGCTGATACACAAAGAGTTGTACCTATACTTGCAAGATATGTAAGAAGGAACCATCTAGAGGACCATATCATAGGAGATAAGAAAGCTGGTACAAGAACAAGAAGTAAGTCTTTAAACTCAAATTGCTTAATTTATGAGTATGAGCCAAAATCTGTCAATGCTGCACTAGATAATGAAGAATGGATAAGTTTTATGAATGATGAGATTGAACAGATTGAGAAGAAAAAAACATGGTCACTTGTGCCAAGACCAGATGACAAGAATGTCATCGGTACTAAATGGATATTCAGGAATAAGCTGAACAAAAATGGAGAAGTCACAAGGAACAAACCAAGACTAGTATGCAAGGGGTATGAACAAGTGGAAGGTATAGAATATGGAGAAACCTTTGCACCCATTTCTAGGCTAGAAGGAGTAAGAATACTACTTTCTTATGCTGCATACAAAGGATTCAAAGTATATCAAATGGATGTCAAGTCAACATTCCTAAATGGAATACTTGAAGAAGAGGTATACATTGAACAACCAGAAGGGTTTGTATATCCAAACAAGAGAAACATGGTATGTAGACTTCACAAAGCCTTGTATGGATTAAAACAAGCTCCCAGAGCCTGGTATGAATGAATTCATTCCTATCTAATAAGTATTGGATTCATAAGGACTAGTGAAAATAGTAATCTTTATTTGAAAGAAGATACTGATGCTAACACTTTGATTGCTGAAATATTTGTTGATGACATCATATTCAGAGGCAATGATATGCTATGAAAGTCATTTTCTGATGAGATGAGAAAAGAGTTTGAGATTTCTATGTTTGGAGAGATCAAGTTCTTTCTTGGTTTACAGATCATTCAACAAAGTGAAGGTATTTTCATTACACAGTCCAAATACATCAAAGAGGTCTTGAAAATATTCAAGATGGAAGATTCCAAACCTATTGGAACACCGATGGCTACTGGATGAAAACTAACAAAGGAAGACAAGTCAACAGAGGTAAATCAGACTTTGTACAGATCAATGATAGGAAAACTCATGTATGTTGTACACACTAGACCCGATATTGCACATGCAGTAGGAATTGTTGCTAGATTTTTTGCTAACCCCAGGGAATCACATATGAATGCTGTGAAAAGAATTCTAAGATATCTGAAGAATACTGAGGAATTTGGCTTATGGTATAGAAGAGAAGGACAATTTGAACTAAAAGTGTTTACCGACACTGATTGGGCTGGAAATCTTGATGACTGAAAGAGCACAACTGGAGGAGCATTCTTTATGGGTGACAGACTTGTCACATGGATTAGCAAGAAACAAGGATGCATTTCTCAGTCTACTGCAAAAGAAGAATATGTTGCTGTTGCTGAAAACTGCTCAAATATTGCATGGATCAAACAGTTGCTGGAAGGTATGCATATGAAGATCTCAGAACCAGTGATTATCTATTGTGATAACACCAGTGCAATAAACATTTCCAAGAATCTAGTCATACATTCCAAGACAAAACACATTGCAATCAAGTATCATTATTTAAGAGAACAAGTTCAAGAAAAAGAGGTGATACTTGAGTATGTGCAATCAAAAGAGCAATTGGCTGATATCTTCACCAAGCCACTACCCAATAATACATTTGAGTACTTGAGAAAAAGACTAGGGGTTAAACCCTTGTCTACCAGCCAGTAAAATACTGAAGGCTGCATCAACCTATATATTATCAGAATATCATTCATGTTGATGCAACCAAAAAGATGAACTTCAAAGCTACATCTATATACAGAAAGGTATATATCAGAACCGAGCACCAGAGCATATTGTTGTATTGCCAATGGATAAGGGAAATTCAAGGAATATATTATGGATAGAAGAAAATAATTGTTTGACATGAATGTCAGATATTTGTAAAATACTTGTTTGGCATTTTTGTCAAAGGGAGAGAATGTATGCATATTATCATTAGAAATTATTCATTATTAGATTACTCCAAACAGGGAGAGATCATATCCATAGGGAGAGAATTTGTATGAAGAAAACATATACAAAGGAAGAGTTACTGACAAGAAACAGAGACATCAAAGAGGAAGAATAGTAAAATGAGAGAAATTGACACAAGAAGAGTACACAACACATCAGAAGAAGAAACACAAAGAGCTGCAAGAATAAATCTAAGCTAACACAGAGCTAACCGACGGTCAGACATTTTTATCGGTTATCAAAACAAACTGTTTGGTAATTTGATGAATCTCAACAAATGTATTCTATATTTTATTAGAAATAGTATAGTGTGATAATATAGTATGTTGCCATCAATGCCAAAGGGAGAGATTGATGAGATGTAACTGATTGAATGTTTGGTAAATGTTAAGTTGAAGATGATGCAAGACATTAAAATAATTAATGGTTTGTATTGTCATTGATGTCAACTTGATATCATCTGTACGGTCATGTACATAATGCCAAAGACTTTAGAGAATTAATGGAATAGAGATTATGCTTTCAGCATGCATAAAAGTCAAGTATTCACTAAGTGACAGACAACACCAATGGAGTGCACACCATCGGTAAAGGAAAAGAAAAAGTCACAGTGATACCCGACGAGCAGTAGACAGAGTTTTCCGATGAATAAAAATCACAGGATGCCCAATGAGATGAAAGCAGAGTTGCCCGACGAGCAAAATCCAATGATGCATGACAGACAGAGATCCTGAAGTTGATTGGAGTTACACTGATGGAACTGGCAGTTGTCACTGACAACTAACTACAAAATTGACCGACAGAATAGAGAGTTAAGAAAATGACAAAATATCTAGCTGGCAGAGCTTAAAGATAGACTTAACTGGTTGTTTTATTTGTTTTATTTGCCTAGAGTTAAGTAATTGATTTAAAGATGATTTATACAATTGGAAAGAAGATAACTATGAGATAAATCAGGAGTTAAAGCCATAAATTAGATTGGCTGGATTGTTCTTCACGCCAAGAATCAAGAATCAAGAATCAAGAATCAAGAATAAAGGAAAATAATGTCTTTATAAGAGACAAGCATAATTCATTTTCATAATCACAAGCCATCACATACACGGAAGGGGAGTGAATAAAAAGAGGATGCTGAAGAGAAACTGATGAAGGATAATTTCATATAGTCTTGATCAATCAAGCTGAAGGAGAGCTAAGGAATTCTGCAGACACCGACGAACAGTGAAGCACAACATCACAGAGCAGAAAGTGTGGAGCACAAAGAATTGAATTGATACATTGATAAGAGAGGTATTGTACTTAAATATATCTAAAAATATATAATTCAAATTGCATTAGAAACAGGTCATAATGTTTCAGTTTAACCATTGAAGCATCAAGTCTCTTAACAGAGCAGGACTTAACCGTCTTCTATAATTGAGGTATATCCTAACAGATTGCCAAAAAGGTTGATTCATGAAAGTAGCATTGAAATTGCATAAAGTCTATTGAAAACCTAAGAAGAAGGTTGATTGAAGGATGGTAGCAAGATTTTCCTAAAACCTATTGACAGTCTAAGAAGGAGGCTGATTCAAGGATGGTAGCAAAATAGATACCAGATACTAAGTGAAAACCTCTATGTATAAAATCCTCTAACAAGGTCGCACTTAATAGTGTGTTTGTAACCTTTAACAGGGTTGGCTCCTAACAGGGCTCACTTCAAATGAGTGAAAATTTGGGGTACCGATCCCAATGATTTTTTCCCTTAATAGAGTTTCCACATTAAAATCCATGTGTTATGTGTGTATGGTTTATTACTTTATTGTTTTACATTTCACATATGCATTTTTGGATTGATTGGTATACTCTGCATATTTAATGAGTATCGGTAAATAATTTTTACTGCTTATCAGTTATCAAGGAGAATAAAGACAGACAAGGTAAACCGACAGATAGTCAATTATTAGAATTATTTCATGGCATACATCTTGTAGGGACTTAATAATCTAAGGTGTGTTGATTGGTGTTTAAAGATTAAAGGATGAATTTTTGAGGCCACTGATTCACCCCCCCTCTCAGTTATTACTAACAGGGCTCACTACCAATACAAGGGCTCATTGTCGATACACAAGCGCCAACTTTTGATACATAGAGGCTCACTGCTGGAAGATATGAAAGGAATATAATCCCCCTCTAAGATCTACATACTTCTATGCATGAACATAGTTATTATTTGCATGAACTCATAGTCACTTCGCACATACTTTCATAAGCCATAAATTCATATCCATATGCGCTTATGTTCATGCCATATTTATACAACACTATGAGATGCACAAGGTTGGCTTCACAATTTGAAATAGGTCACACCAAAATATTCTTGTGGTGGGAAGGAATGAAATGAGGAACACCTTGACCAATACAACATGCCATGCTACATAACACCTTCTCCAAGGTACATGTTACAAAACCATAGTTGGGACCAAAACACATCCACCAAGGATCGAGAATACCATCTACCACAATAGAGATTATAGGGACCAAAAACTATCAGTGAGAAAGCCAAGCACATCGATCGATACTCTAGACACTCCAACCGATACACCAATCTGTCGGTACATGAAAAATGATTCAACAGAAGTTGGGATATGAATATATTGACATGAATGACAACCATTAATAACAACATCATTGGAAAGCATAAACTTCACACTCTAACATGATATAGTCAATTTTTGAGGTTTGAACCATTAAAGCATAACAAAAACCACCATTTAATGCATAATGTAATAATTTAAGAACAAAATTTAAACATATGATTTTAGATTAATGTAGAAATTTTATTCCATATAGGAGTGGCCTATAGTTGAAGAGATGAAGCATTAAGAAAAATTTCTCAATGTTGATTAATGATATAGATGATTCAAAAAATAAATGACACAAGTGAAACAATAATTTATCTCAAATAATTAGCACAAGGATTTTGGTAAAAATAGTTGATTGAGAGTTGTTAGGTAGTGTACAGACCATTTTAAAAATAATGCATTCACTGAAAAATATAATATTTGACATGCTCATAAGGATATTCATTGCATTGTACTAATTTTGTAAGTGAAACTCTAGGGTAAATATTAAATTAGAAGTGATTTATAAATGCTTACACTAAATTCAAAAATAATGTATTTAATTATTTTATATTAGGCAGAGGCTTCATTGTAAAAGAGATGTCATTTTGAACAAGGGTATTGGTATTTTTCCTACCATTATGAGTGGCATCCACATCATATTTCCAAGGTCTACCTAGTAGTAGGTGGAAAATATCCATTTCCACTATGTCACACAAAACCCTATCTTTGTAATCACCTATGAAAAATTCTACCCAAGATTGTTCTTTTACCAATGTCTGTTGACCCTTTGTTAACCAAGATACGTTATATGGGCATGGGTGTGGAAATTTTTGTAACTTCAACTTTTGAACCATTTCATTACATACTAAAGTTTTAGTAGAACTAGAGTCAACGATTAGTTTACATACCCTTTTATGGCTTTTGCAGTTGGTTCTAAACAATGATTTTATTTGTGGTGGTTCCCTTCCTTGGGGCATCTTCAACAATTTTTGCCTCATCATTAGGAATAGGCCTTCTTCTGGTTCAAGTTCCTTTGAAGAGGAAGTGGTTCTCTGATTATCTTCTTGGACTAGTTGCACTCTCCTTTCACCTTGGTGATTGGATCCCATCTTTTCAGGACATCTACAAGCATGGTGTCCTAGTTGATTATAGTTTTGACATCTTAGTGGATCATTTTTTCTTCCACCAAATCTCCCTCTTCCAAAAGGTCTCCTTCCTCTGTAGTTTCCTCTAGAGATTGATTCTCCTTGATCCTTATTTTCTTGTCCTTGTTCTTCAAAGGGTTTTGGGACTGTCCTCTCCCAAAATAATTTCCTCTTCCTCTGGAGTTTTGGTTACTATGGTTATTGCCCCTTCCTATATTATTTTGGTCCTTCCTTCTTATTATTTTATCTTCCACTTTTAATGCTAATTGATAGCATTTATGCACTGTTCCTAGTGTGTGCAGACTTAGATATTCTTGGATTGTAAATTTCAACCCATTGATATACCTTTCTGATTTCTCTTCTTCTGTCTCTCTTATGTTAGCCTTCATACACAATTTTTTGACCTCCTCAATGTATGTGCTCACACTCATCTCCTTTTTTTCTAAGAATGTGATTACTCCTATGGAGTTGTACCCTATAATCTTCATGGACATAGGTTTCCCTAACCAATTCTATCATCTTGTTCCATGTTGATATCATATTCCTACCATTCTTCACCCTTTCAGTCTAGATGAAGTTCCACCAAGTTAGGGCTCCTCTCTTCAACTTGGACTTTACAATATTGACTCTTTGATGTTCTGGTATGTCTTCACAATCGAAGAAACTTGTTAAGGACTCTATCTAGTCCATGGCTAAATCAGGGTCCATTCTCCCATTGAAAACAAGTAAGTCCATATTTCCATCCATGGTCCTTCTTTCCATGAATTTAAGGGCATTCAAGAGGGGTCTCTAGTATTCATGAACCTCTTCTTCTTCTTCTTCTTGCTCAGGGGAATATTCTTCTTCATCATCTTCTTCATCATTTCCAGAGTGTCTATATGTCCTCTTGTCTAATTTACCCTTGAGTCTTTCCAAATCTTCTCTTAAGGCTTGGTTATCATCCCTCATTGCCCTACTTTTAGCCATTTTTTCCCTGACTAGTTTGGATAATTCAACATTATTCATTCTTGTATGGGTTTCTCCATCTCCTTCTAACATATTTCTCTTTCTCCTTAGGATCCTTCCTATGCTCTGATACCACTTGATTCAGAGCTTATGTTATCTCTTATCCCTAGACTGGATTTCTGAACTCTCTATGAGAGATTACTTACCATAGGATCCACACCTCATAAATAAACTTGTTTCCTTCAATAATGCATCTCAAATGAACCAAGACAACAGACACAACTTGTTACTTGGCTTGATTGGGAGAATCACACCCATCTACCCTACCAGGGTACACAATCAAATAATGAAACACAAGAGGAAATAAGGACTTGTTCAATGGGGTTGAACCAACTTGTGTAGGCCTTGAATTGGAACAATATGATATAATTCTACAATTGGAATCTGATCTACGTGTATGCTTATGGAAATTCATTATTTAGGCACTCTAATCCATTGTAGCCTTTTGTAGGTGGTTTTCTGACCCTAAATTTTGAACTTCCCAAAGGAAAAAGGAAAGTAATGATAGATTTGGATACCCTTTTCAAGATACAATTTCACCCTAAGTCATGGCTTATGAATCCAAAATTTAGTACCCAAACACTCACTGGCTTGACAGGCCTAATTACCCCAATTAAGACAAATTAACAAAGGAAGTACCCTTCAAATGGGGAGCAGAGAATAAAATTTTTTTTAGGGATGGTTTCCATGTTGAAAGTACTCCAAATACTCAGTTTAAATGATTGATTCAACCCCAGCATGCCTGTGTCTTCAATTGTACACTCTATTCATGGGTTGCCACATAGAGATGTCAACCCAAATTCACACAGAACTCTTGTCTGGGGCCATCAACCTGAAAAATGACTCAAGAATATGTAAGTGCACATGAATACCCCTCATTTCACCAATTTTTAGATTTTTCCACTGATGAAATGGAGAGGCAAAGGCATTTGTTTAAGGAAACCCTAGGTAAGTAGGGTTTGTGGACAATTTTTACAAAAAACCCTTGTAAATTTTGATGCACAACTCCTCAGAGGCTCAAACTGGTCTGAAATGAAAGCTAATTCATTCCACTTCAAATTCTTATTTGTACCCCTCTCTGATCAATCCATATAGAATCGTACAAAACCATAAAACTCGTTGTTTTGTAGAAAAATGGTTATTTTATTGATTGTGCTTTCAAAATTACATCATGTCTCCTCCACCCACCTGTAAGGGCTATTTGAGGATTCCCCCCAATGGTTACAACTGAATTTCAAACATGGATCTATTAGGAGGATGTTTTACAAACAAATTTTCAAAAGTTATTAACTCGCCTAAAAGTTATGCAACTTTTTGTGCAAATGTTGCATTTTTGCACTTTTTGCTCTTAACGAGCAACTTTTGCTTTCCCACATGACTAGGGGTCCCAAATGGACCAGAACACCTAAGAAATACTAAAAAAACTTAAATAAAATAAATTTGAATATTTTATGATGCGTTGACCATAGTTGACCAAGTGGTTTATGGACACCAAATCTTGGTACTAGGTCTTACTCTTGGATATTATTGCAAACTAAAGGGTATTGATGATCTAAGAAATGTAAGGATGCATTCACGGAGTTAGAACTCCTGCACCAAAAATACAAAATAAATCATACATCATCATAAAGCATCATGTCACATCACTAGCATCATCATGTAGATATGATCAAACTGAATGATAACATCATCTAGCATCTAACAACTATGATACTGGTAATCAAAATAATCTAAAGCCATCGAAACATCTCATCATGCAAATAAACCATTCAATAAACAAAGTTTCTCTCGGTTAAAATAACAATGGAACAAAATGCAAACATGGGAGGCACTACATCCTCCCCGATTAGGTATAGGCTTACTCCTAGAAGCCTGCTAAAAGGTATGGGTACAAATATCTCAACCATGAAGCATCCTCTCATGTCTCAGAAGTCTCATCACTTGGGTCCCATTGGAACCTTACTTTCTCTATATCCCAACCTTTGAGGGTCAGCCTCTGATGCTGGAGAATGTGGATGGGCTCCAAAGAAAGTTGCTTGTCCTCTACTTGTAAAGCATCCCAATCAAGAACATGGGTCATATTAGGAATATATTGTCTCAACACATAAACATGAAAAACATCATGGATGCACGATAGCCTAGGTGGAAATACCAAGTGATAAGCAATGGGACCAATCCTCTTGAGGATCTCAAAATGTCTTACAAAGTGCGGAGATAACTTAGAGCCTTTCCTATATTGGGTGGGGATCTTCCACAGATGAACTCTAAAAAAACTCGATCACCAACAGAAAAGAGACGATCTAGCTTATTGGCATCTGTATACTTCTTCTGCCGATCTTGAGCAGTGACCAAATCCTCTCTACTATGAACCACATGTTGCTCCATATCCTAAAGCATCTCTGGACCCTAAACTACCCAGTCCTCTTGCTGAACCTAACTCAAAGGAGTAGGACACAACATGTCGTACAAGGCCTAAAAATGTGACATACCAAGAGAACTATGGTACCCATTATTATAAGAAAACTCAACCAAGTACAAATAGTGCTCCCACCTCGTATGTTGATCCATCACATACATGTGAAGCATGTCCTCAAGAACCTGATTCACCTGCTCTGTCTATCCATCTATCTCTGGGTGTTAAGAAAAACTAAAATTGAGCTATGCGCCCAAGGCATGCTGAAGAGATGTCCATAGTGCTGAAGTAAACATTGGATCTCTATCTGAGATAATCCTACAAGGAATCCCATGCAACTGAATAATAACCTCCAAGAACACATGTGCTACTGAGGCAATAATATATGATGCCCTCATGGGTGAAAAGTGAGCTACCTTGGCCAACTTGTCCACTGTCACCATAATTGCATCATGGTGATGTGATGACATACACAACCTTGTGATAAAATTGATGTATATGGTATCCCATTTCCACTCAAGAATGGAATGTGGCTGCAACAGACCTGCAGGATGCTGATGCTCTACCTTCACTCTCTAACACTCAAGGCATTGAGAAACTAAATAAAATAATATTATATGCATCATTTCTAATACATAATTAAACACTTGTTTTACAATACTTGAATGTAAGATTATTAACCAACCTCAATCCTCATAGGTTCCTTAATGTTGCTACTAAAGAAACATTATCTAGCTATTTACATTCATAAAGACATACATTGAATAATGAGCTTTACTAGTCTACATTCACTTTAATGCACCAAGGTAAATGTTCCTAACTTATTTAATCATAAATCATATTTATTCAACTTATCAACTCATGTCATTAATTCATAATTAATCATTTATATACAAATACTAATCACTTTCATTTAAGCATTAGGTAAGAGATTAAAATCCATTAGGGTGTGCATTATCCTATGGACTTCATTAACCCATATTCATTCTAATGCACTAAGCATTCATTCTTTCTTTATATCACATAAATTAACCATTCACGATTACAAATCAAGTTACCACCTTGTTCCGTTAATTCATATTTATCCATTAATTACAAGATCAACTACCATCCTATCCTTCATAATAATTCCCTTTGAACATTTAAATAAAAGATAACATTTTATGTCCTTTCTAACATTTATCTAGATAACACATCCATATATATTCCTAGATTTATTTAATTCATAGATCGATAACATAAGGAGATAATTTTTAAGAGAGATAAGTAATAATAATTTTTTTAAATGCTTATAACATTCTCAAATTACAACATAGTCTTTTCCCCTTCATTTCACCTAGAGCTACCCTTCTCAATTACATTGATTTTGATTTGGAATTACATCATAATCAATATACATCAAGAATCCATATACATCTAACTCCTTTTAGGAGTTTACATTTACATGAATACATATATGTCAATACATCTCAACATAATGTAGAGTAAAACATGAATCTCCAAACTACAAATATTGAAAGGAACATATGCAAGAGTCATCCATGCGACCATGAACAATACCTCGATATAATAAAGATTAAATACCCAACCATGTAGGACCAGTAGGCCCACTCCCTCGAGCTAGGAGATAGAAACCAAGGCCCACACAAGAGGATACAACTAGGACATACCTAAGGTGGTATAAACACTTCCTATAAAACAACATGAAACACAAATAGACAACATAACAAAAAGGACTACTAGATACATAATAAATCAAGTGTAGGGACTCTAGGATACCTTCTAGGTGAGTTTCATCTCATATCTCTCACCCCTTGGTTTATCCTGGCTAGCCTCTCTAGGCCCCATTCCCCAAGTAGGCACATGCAAAACTGAACACCTTTCTTGAGGACAAGTCTGTTTGATTCTGTCATCTCACAAAGGAACCTTCTCCCACTCCTATGCATAGTATGTAATATCACTATAAGAATGGGTGAGGCATAAAATTATTAATAATTAATGTGTATCCCTGCTTTCCCATTTAATTTATTAAGGTTATCACTTGATTAAAAAAACTCTCCAATGGGTTATCCTGGCTAGCCACTTCAGGGCCCTGACCCCCATTGAGATCCACTCACCTAGTGTTCCTAGGTTCTCTACCCACAACAACATCATAATACATTGAATAATAAAATCATAAAATAAAATATTCCATAACAACAACATAGTATCATCTGATTAGGTTTAGGTGATCATTAGTTGTCCCTAATCACAGAAATAAAGATACACACTTGAGGTATTGAATCAAAGAACATACACATTGAATCAGTGCACTCAAGGAATGGAATCAACACTCTCATGGGTATATAATGACGCACTTGATTGTCAAACAGGGAAAAAAGAATGAAAACCCAAATTGAACTTACAACTAAAACTAGGCAAGATTGGGGCCCTGGAAGCATAATATGAGGAAGAACCAGTTGATATAATATCCTTGAAACCCTCCCAAAAACCAATCAAACCATGCCTAGACATAATATCAATCTAGAATTATATCTTATACTGGACATAGGTCCTTATAAAATAACAAAGAGTTGATATCACAGAGAATTTAAACCTCCTACAATATATTCTAGAGATCAATAAATGATTCTTAAACATATGGCCAATGTAAAAATCATTTAACAACATCATTTCACATCATCATATCAATATCCAGACACATGTACAAAGATCAACAAATAAGACATAAAACAATAGCAACCACATTCAAAGCAAAGGGTCTCTTCCAAGGATAGATCCTACCTAGAGTCCTACAGAGAATCCTTGATAGAAGAGGCTCTAGTTTATCTCAAACCAAGAAAAATGGATGAGAACTCCCCTTTAGATAATACTCTAGCACTTGTGATCCTTCAAGATACTCTGGGAAGACAAACTCTTGATCACAGGTTCCTTATTCTCCCTCTCCCTCAAAAGGATTGATATTAGAACTTCTTATGATTTAAATGCCTCTACAAAATGGATTTCTTACTCTGTAAAATAATTTGCAAGTCTCCCTGTGTGTTCTTCTCTCATATGCCTATCGTTGAAATGAATTTCATTTCTCATTTTTATCTTTTGGGAGGATTTACAAAGTCATGAACCAAAGAGATCAAACATGAATAATCATAAATGACAGATCAGATCATAATACCAATAATAAAGGGTCAGAACCATGCCCAATGGGGTAAACCAGGGTTTTCCACCCCAACAAATGACCAACTAAGCAGGAAACCCCAATTTTCTCAAATCAGATAATGGTCAGGTAAACAAGCAATTAGGGACCTTGGTACTATCTTTGTAACAACAACCATCGAGGATTTTGAGGGTACACTCAGACCAGTGAAGCCAGGTGAAGTTGATGCTCGGTACTTGTAACCTACATAACCGAACAAGCATATATATATATATATATATATACATATATATACATATATATATACATATATATATACATATATACATATATATATATACATATATATACATATATA
>MU223136.1:1938156-1954392 GCA_018584345.1 Thuja plicata | reverse complement strand
TATATATAGTGTAGACAATGACAGGGGTTGAGACATCATGTGGACCTCACTAGGTGAGTAACTACAACTTCACCCCTAGTCATAAAAATAATCATAGATACAAGCATATATGTAAGAATCAAGTATACAAGACATTATGAATCAAATACATAATAAGGGTTAGATCAAATCCATAACATAATCAATCACATGATTAGAGTTAGTCGATAATCAAAATCTAATATATAAGAATAGATGACAATAATCATAAACATCCATCATACGAAGGAAGTATTTATATCAATGTTTCTAAAAGCATTTATCATTGTCAAAACTAGATTATGAAGTTATTACAGTTAGAATAGAATGGATTATGCAAGCACCTTAGGTAGAATCATACTTACGTCAGCAACAACTAAAGAATAAAATTCTCTACAATATTCCCTAACTTCGAACAAGCTCATCAAAGATATGTTAGGGTTGGAGGAGTATTCAACACACACACACACACATTAAATTTACATATATATGTCCATATATGTGTATGGATTTATATTTTTAATGTTTAAAAACCGGATTAGGTTTTTAAATGTTTAAAAACACAATCGAGTTTTTAAATATTAAAAATACGACCGTGTTTCTAAAATTGCAAACTTGATCTTGTTATGCCTAGGTAATAGGCTTGGATATCAATGCTGAGGTTTGGGATCATCATTCTTCTCTATTTCCTTCCCTTTTTACATCTTTTGTTCTTCCAAACTAGTTTCTCAACTTCCTCGTCATCAAGTTTACACGTTATCAATTAGTTATTTGTAAAATTACCACTATAATTTCACACATCTTTGGATCTTTCCAACCATATATGTTTTTCTATTTTTGGACAAATTAACATAATAAAGTTTAATTCATTTTTACCAGTGTCTCGATAGTTCTTACAAACATGTGTGTACCATTATTTTAATAACTGTTGATCTACTTGACCAAATTTAAAATAAATTATATATTATTTTTGTGCACTTGAGTCTTTACACTATAAAAAAAATACATTTTTTAAAATTATTTTGATGCAATTTATGTTTCGTGCATGAATAGGCACCTAATTTTTAGGATGTTCCCACTTCAAAAAATCATAAAAAGAAAAAAGAAAAAATACTCAACAAAAAATGACAAAAAAGTAGACAACTTGTAGATCTCACTCTTAACTATCTTTCTACCAAAGGATTTTTCAAAATGCTAAATCTAACTATGAATTTTTTAATCAGGAACAATTTTCATGTGCAAAGGATTTCACCCTCTTAATCTTATCCATTTTTTAAAATCTTGAGTAGTTTAGAAACTAGATCCAGAGTACTACAATTCTTGTTCTTTTCACATCTTCTAATTTTGAGTGCATGACTCTAATTTATCTTCAAACTTTAGTTGTACTTGATTTCAAAAAAAAGTGGCCACTTATACCCCCTCTTTTGCACACCGTCTTGGGACACTTACCCCATCCAAAAACCAAAAAATGAAGTGATAGAATATAAGGACAAGACTATACCAAAGGAATTCCAAAAACTACTTGAAACCTATCAAGAAGTGGTTACTAATGACTTACCCTCATCCCTCCCACCCATAAGGCACATAAGCCATCAAATAGACTTTGTACCAAGTGCTTCCTTACCCAATAAAGCACCATACAAAATGACTCCCACTCAAAATGTAGATATCTCTAAACAAGTGAATGAATTGTTACAAAAAGGACTGATAAAAGCCTAATCCCTTGTGCAGTCCCTTTAGTTCTAGCCCCAAAGAAATATGGCACATGGAGGCTCTATACAAACAGTAGGGTAGTAAACAAAATCACCATCAAGTACTGATTTTTGATCCCAAGGATAGAGTATTTGTTAGACCAGTTGGGAAGTGCTTGCTACTTCTCCAAAATTGACTTAAAGTTAGACTACCACCAAATAAGAATAAAACCAGGTGATGAAAGGAAGACAACATTCAAAACCAGCAAGGATCTCTATGA
This sequence comes from Thuja plicata, assembly GCA_018584345.1. Classification (NCBI taxonomy): domain Eukaryota; kingdom Viridiplantae; phylum Streptophyta; class Pinopsida; order Cupressales; family Cupressaceae; genus Thuja; species Thuja plicata. Next base: position 1,952,402 of record MU223136.1, on the reverse strand, counting down.
ATGGCTTGTCATGCCATTTGGGATAAGTAATGCACCCTCTACCTTAATGAGGTTGATGAATGAAATTTTTCATGACTACAATGGAAAGTTTCTTGTTATTTATCTTGATGACATTTTAATTTTCAGTAGAAGTTTGGAGGAAGATCTCAAACACTTGGAAATGGTGATAAAAAGATTGCATGAGCACAAACTAATGATCAAGTTGGAAAAATGTGTCTTTTTGCAGAAAGAACTTATCTTTTTGGGATTTTTGATTTCCCAAGGGACACTCAAGATGGACCCCTCAAAGGTGGATGCTATAGTCGACTGGCCACCTCCCAAAAATAAAGGTGATGTAAGAAGATTCCATGGATTGGCTACCTTTTATAGAAAATTCATTAAACATTTCAGTCATGTATGTGCACCCATGCTTGACACAATTAAAGGTGGGAAGAAAATAAATTTTGTTTGGTCTAAACATGCTAGTGATGTATTTGAATACTTGAAATCAAGAGTAGCACAATATCCAACACTTACTCTTCCTAACTTCCATAAGGTATTCATAGTTGAAACTGATGCAAGCAATTTGTATATAGGGGTTGTCTTAAGACAATATTGTAAAGCAGTAGCATTCTTTTCAGAAAAACTAAATGATGCTAAGAAAAGGTACTCCACCTATGATTTAGAATTATATTCCATGGTGCAGGCCCTAAAGAAAAGGAGGCATTACCTTTTGCCCAAAGAATTTGTTGTTTTCACAGATAATCATGCATTGAGTTATCTGAATACTCAAGATAAGTTAAGTATCAAACACATTAAGTAGATGGAACAACTACAAGCTTACTCATTTTCAATCAAACATAAGAAGGGTATAGCCAACAAAGTGACTGATGCATTAAGTAGGAGGATTGTTTTGGTGCAGGAGATAAAAATCAAAAGCATTGGGATAAATGCTCTCCAAGATCTCTACATTGGGGATCCAAATTTTGGTGAAGCTTATGAGGTATGTACTAAATTTGTGGACAAATAGCACACTAATTTCTCTGATTTTATGATCTACAATGGTCTTCTCTTTAAGGGAAATCAATTATGCATCCCTAGATGCTCAATTAGGGATAACATTATTCAAGAAAAGCATTGTGGAGGAATGAGTGATCACTTTGGTTTAGATAAGACATTAGAAGAAGTGAGAAGGCATTATCATTGACCCAAGATGAAAAATGACATCAAAAAGTTTGTCCAAACTTGTGTCATTTTCCAACAAGACAAGGGTGTTTCCACCAACCAAGGACTTTACCAACCCTTACCAATGCCCTCCAAACCATGGGAAGAAATTTCAATGGATTTTTTTATGGGACTCCCAAGGACTAAACAAGGATTTGATAACATTTTTGTATTGGTTGATCGTTTGAGTAAGATGACACATTTTTTCCCATGCAAGAGAACTCATGATGCATCACACATTGCACAATTGTTTTTTAAATAAATTGTCAGAATTCATGGCTTACCTCAGTCCATTGTCTCAGACAGAGATGCAAAATTTTAGGGTCATTTTGGAGAACTTTGCATAAGAAATTGGGCACAAACTTGCAATTCAATTTTGTCTTCCATCCAAAAATAGATGGTCAGACATAAATAGTCAACAAATCCCTGGGAAACCTTCTTATATGTCTCATAAAATAGTATGCACATAACCAGGATCTACTTCTACCACAAGCAAAATATTATTTCAATGACTCTATAAACAGATCAACAGGTAGAACACCTTTTCAAATAGTCTATGGCCTACATCCAAGGGGACCAATGGTAATAAGAAACCTCCCTAATAATTACAAAACCAATGCTTAGTGAGAAGAATAAGAAGAGATGATCAAAAATATCCAAGAACAGGTCAAAGACAATTTGGAGCAAACAATACAAAAATACAAGACACAGGCAGATAAAAGAGAATAGAAGTACACTTCCAAGTAGGTGACAAAGTATGGGCTTACCTGAGAAAGGAAGACTCCCTAAAGGACACCATACCAAGCTTCAAATGAGGAATATTGGACCCTATAAAATCCTTCATAAATTTGGATAGAATGTATATGAAATCACATTGCCACCCACACTTTCCATTTCTCCAATATTTAATGTTGTTGACTTAACTCTTTTTAAGGACAATATAGGTATTGCAGGTGCACAAACAGATGGAGTTGATACACAAGATGACTGGCTTCATGATCTACCTCCCAGTCAACCTATCCTATTAGAAAAGATCTTTCAAATAAATGTCCTCAAGAAAACCAAAAAGAATACTTACATGCAGTACTTAGTCAAGTGGAAAGGCCTTCCAAACATTGATGCCACATGGATGACTGAACGAGATATTCAAAAATATGGCTTCACTTTGGAGAAACTTACCTCAAGTGGTAACTTGAGTTCTATTTCCCCAAGGGATTATAGTGTAGGATCCCTAACTCCATGAAGGAATCATTACATGTCTTAGATCATCACGACTCTTTATTTTGCAATAAGATCCAAGTGTAAGACTTAGTACCAAGATTTGGTGTCTATAAACCACTTACTCAACTATGGTCAAATGATCATAAAATATTCAAATTTATGTTATTTAATTTTTAATAGTGTTTATTAGGTGTTTTGGTTCATTTGGGACCCCTATCCATGTGGGAAAGCAAAATTTGCTCATTAAGAGCAAAAAGTGCAAAAATGCAATATTTGCATAAAAAGTTGCATAACAACTTTTAGGCGAGTTGAAATTTTTTGAAAAGTTGTTTGTAAAACATCCTTCCAATGGATCCATGTTTGAAATGAAGTTGTAACCATTGGGGGACTCCTCAAATATCCCTTACAGGTGGGTGGAGGAGACATAATGTAATTTTGAAAACAAAATCAATAAAAACAACCATTTTTTCTGCAAAACAATGAGTTTTCTAGTTCTGTACGATTCTGTACAGGTTGATCAGAGAGGGAGAACAATGGTAATTTGAATTGGAATGCATTAGACTTGATGTCAAACCAGTCTGATCCTCTGAGGAGTTGTGCATTGAAATTTACAAGGGTTTTGTAAAAACTATCTACAAATCCTAGTTATCTAGGGTTTCCTTAAACAAATGCCCCTGCATCTCCATTTCATCGGTGAAAACTATAAAAATTGGTGAAATGAGGGGTATGCATGTGCACTTAGATATTTGTTATCCTAATTTGTAGCATGCAAAAAAAAATCATAAACAGGAAAGATTGCATTTTTAGGAGAAGTCATTTTAATAGTATCCTTCAGGTATTATTAACAATCATTTTTGTAATTACATTCATAACAAAGATGTCATTTTGTACAAAAAAAAAATTGATCATGTTTCAAGAATTTCCAAGTTACAATTTGATCAATTACATTGTACATTCAAGCTGAATGAATTATACTAGTTTTGCTTCATCTTTCTTTATCAAATCAATAGTTCATTACAAGATAAAGCATAATTGAAAGTATGAAGTAGAGGTCCCATGCATTGCCTTATAGTGATTGTTGCTTGCATCGTATTCTTTGCTGGTTGCTTTAGGTCCTAGGTTCTCAAAGTCCACCATCATAAGCATTTAGGTCTTTTAGGGTTTCACTTCATCATAAAAGAGGAAGTGTTAGATCCAATTGGATCTAAGCAATATAAGGGACAACAAACAACATACAATCAATTCTCTTCAAAACTGCATATCAGTCTTCTGAAATTAATATAATGAGAAAAACATTCATTAAGAATATCTGAAGAATAGTATTAAAGGGACTTGTTTTAAAACATGAAACCTTTTACTATTTATGACCATTTTGATGCATACTATTCTTCAAATCAGATATCTGAATAAAAGGGACTTGATATTGTCATTTGAGAAACCTTTTTCATGATTAGGTCAACCTATGAGTTCATCAAATAACACAAATAAACCAGTATTCATGAATAAATGTGTTCTTGCATTTACTCACAAACACTAATTGATGCATGTCATTTGGTGACCTAATAAATTGAATGTTACTGTGTGTGCAAATAAACAGGCATGCATGACTGAATGCAGGAAACAAAAGAAAATAATCCAGTGGATGTCACGAGCCCATGCTCAAACTTCACTATTTTAGGCAGAAGGATGATTATTATTTTGAAGGGGTTACTGTTCACACACACTACAATATCACAATTGAAGACACATAAGGGAATTGAAGAGGCTACAAGAAAAGGCATGAACAGAGTAAAGTGATTAATTGTAGAATTGAAAGATTCTAGTATTCCAAACTTTGAAAAGTGTTGTTACAGTAAGTACTTTTTACATTCATCTGACTATTATACATTGATTGGAGTTCACTTAGAAAGTCTAAGTTGAAATGTTTTACAGAGAGATTATGCATAAGAAAAGAATGCTAACAGAATCTAAGCATAAAGCAGAGAATGTGAGGATTGCAAAAATGGACAAAGATTAGCAATTCCAACTCAACATGAAATAAGGTATTACAAGACATTTGGAAGCTGCATTTGAAAGGATTATGCTTGAACATGATATAATACTGCAACTGAATAATGTATTCGGGTCACCTGCTAAGACAATCTTCTTTGTAAAAGTCTACATCTCATATAGATGTTTTGCACACTATTGATGACAAAAATAGAGGATTTTTTATTAACAGGATGAAGGTATGCAAACGACAACTCACAGTTTTTCTGTCTTATGTGTTCCAAAAGGGAAAAATATATTTCTTGCATTAAAGTACAGTATTATGTGTTAAGCATATGATGTTCAATAAATGGAGATGACTGATAAATTAATGTGTTTTTAAACATATGATTACAGTCAGTTTTTTTGGGAAAAACTTGATTAGTGTTCTTGTCTAGCTCAGGAAAATCACAGTGGTAAAGCCTCACTCAACATTAAAATTTTGTTATACCTTGCTACATATTGGTGACCAACAACAAATAGTGTATGATGTGTACACATAGAAACAATAGGAGAATTTATTTTTGCAGAATGTACATCTCAGACTGAGGTTTTGAACAAAAGATATGCATTCATGTTAATGATACTGGGCAAGTATTGATGATTATCGCTGTTTACAGATTTGGGTTTTAATTTAAAGTCCATGGGAGTCACAAGCCTGTGTTTAAACCCCATGGGTTCTTCTGGTTACAATGTTCCAGAATGTGAACAACATGTTCAAACAATAGTATATTCAAACTGTTATATGCTCCAGAATATCCACTGATGGTTTTTTTTTCTTTTAAACAAAAAACATATATTGTAACTTGTTGGTGTTTTTTTTAAAATAGCGAGATATCATCTCATGGAAACATGATTATTCTTACTACATAGTGGCAATTATCATACAATAGTAATGGTGTTTTATTTTAAAACATTAAGAAAGTGTAAATTTCATGGTACACCCACAGTCGACATCAAGTAAAGAGTACTAAAGTTTTTTTCAAATATAGCATGGCAGTGAGGTCCACAAACAAACAATGCTGCAGCAGTGGGTCGAGAGCATATAAAGGTCATCATATACAGCTACAGTTAACATCAAGCATAATATGACAACATTCATCAAACAACAGCTAAAGGTAATGATAATGCAGAGAAGTTCATTAATGAGAATGAACAAAAAATGACAGAGAATCCAACTTATCTGTAGATGCATGGTGTTTTCCTTCATAAACTCAAAGTGTAACTGCAGCAACTCACAAGAAAAGTGTAAAGCTTATGACTAAAAGATGTCATAGAGTTCAAAATTTTGTATACCCGCTTCATCTTTCAGTCACAAGCCTACGTATTTAATGCTGAAGAAAATTCACATGGCAGGTTGTTGTCAAGAAAGAAGTAAAAAGATGCACAGTGGTGGTGGCTCCGTGTTACACAGCCAACTGGGGATAAGTCTGAAGCTGTGGCAGAGGAATTTTCCCATTATCCCAACCACATCTCAAGGTTAACAACAGTGATGAGGCTCCGTGTCACACAAACAACTGGGGATGAGTCCTAATGCTGTGGCTGGGACATTCCCAGTTCATAGTCAAGATTTCATGGGATTAACACCTCGGCCACAGCTCCAAACCATTCCAAGGTGGCCGTGGTCTCACTTACAAATGCAGTGGTGGCGACAACAAACAGACAAGAACTCCCCGAACCTTCAGACAAACTACAAATTCAAAACCCGTGATGGGGATGAATTAGAGTAAGTTACAAACCATTGTTCAGCGCCATATTTTATGGCACCATATCATAAAAATCCCAGCATCAAAGTAAAAAACATGCAAACTTACAGTTGGAGCTCGAGTTCGAGCAAGATAAGAATCAAAAGCCGCGGCCTCTGCTGAAGATAGATACTTCATAAATGATGCTACAGTCTGTATTAACTGTATGAAATGGTATTTTACTCATAAAACTCAAATATTTTCCATAGAACATGGCGGATTGAGAAAATAGAATTCAGGGTTTCCACTTTGCAACATGGCGGCGACACAGTGAAAAACATAAAACCCTAAAATGCAAATGAGGCCGATAAATGAAATGCATTGTATTTTACTAGCATTTGAGTTCCACTGTCAGTGGAGTAAATGCAATGTTAGTGACAGTGCATCGACATTCCTCCAGAATTGCCACCTTGGTACTTTAAGTGCCACGATAACTGAAAATCATCTCTTCGATGAAAATAGTCATGTCTATACAGCACATCAAAATAAACCGTAGTTACCTCCCAATGCTCGGCTGTGGTGTCAACAGTAAAGGTGGAGTTAAAAGCCGATGTGATTACGAGTTTAGTTTAAAAAAAAAAAGCTAAAACTTAGGGATTGTTTTGAATTTTGAAAAAACCCTATAGTTATGGAGAGGTTTTTGGAGGGAAGGTTTTCGAATAAGCCATGTTGGCTATTTAGGAGTGTTTCTTAGTTTTTTTTAGAGAGTCAAATTGAGTGGAAGATTAGCATTAGTGATTTTTTGAACTCCTATTGCTGAAATCCATTTTCTTTGTATTCCATTGTGGTTACATATGTGTGATTCCATTGTTATGTAAGAGAAATTTATCATTCCTTGACATGATTCTGGGATTCATGAATGTAGTTTACACACGGAATTTTGGAGAAGAATACAATTTCCTTACTTACACATGTTTCTTGTTGTGATGTGTTCATATTTCCTGTTTTCAATTTTCTGCATGTAAGAGTAATGCTTTTGCAAATATATTCTAGTGAATTATAGTAATTCCTATTCTATATTGCAGAAATATAAGCCTTTTGTGGAATGTGCATATTGTTAATGGGAGAAGTATTGCTTGTGGTCAAAACCCTAGTTATTCCCTTTCAATTAGCCTATGTATTGATCAGTGAATGATAATCTAAAGATCCATCAGAATATGATAAGTATAAGTCAGTTTGAAACTTCATAAAAGAGTTTGAATATCCCTCGTGTATCACCTTTCTATTATACAAGTTCAGTTACAAATATTTTTCTCTTTTTTCCCAGTTCATTTTTCAATCAGGAAGTGATATACCATATTTTATAGGAACCGGCCTAGAATCTAGAGATCCCTCTTCATCCATAGTCTACCCACAGCTAGGAGAGGTTTCCATTGTTAGGATGGAATTGTTGTGTAACCCTAATGCCTGAGTTAGGGTGACAATTCTAAGCCTGAAAAATATTATTGAGTCATTTTTCAGGTTGATGGATGCAGACAAGAGTTTTGAGTGAATTTGGGTTGACATCTCTATGTGGCAGCATGTGAACATAATGTAAAATTGAAGACAAAGGCATGTTGGGGTTGAATAAATAATTTAAAATGAGGATTTGGAGTACTTGAAACATATAAACCATCCCTAAAACAATGGTTAGTCTCTTCTCCCCATTTGAAGGGTATTGTTATACACTAAAGTTTGCACCCTAGGTCAAGCTCTCGTAGTCTTGATAATCTAGTATAACATGGGAATCATTTCCAGGTTGTGGGACCTTTGCTAATTGAAATGAGACCTCCAAGTTCTAGGCTGGTTCCTCTTGGATAATCACCCAAATTTTCTTCTTAACATGAAAGTAAATTCTTGAGGGAAAAGGGATAGAAAGAATGCATGGAAGGCAAATAACCAAATAAGCAAACTATCCTACTAGGTGATACACCGAAAGTAATATGAATCACAACATAATGAGTGAGATCAGTACACAAACTTAGGTCTAGGGGAATACAAATTTATGAATAGGTTTGCATAAATATTTCATAGAAAGGTCTAAAATAGAAAGAGGCTATTCAAGGAAAGAAAAGATTTCACAAACAATAGCTTTCCTAAGAAATTTAGACACAGACTACAACCTGCAAACAAACATTCACTTCTGCAACTAGGCATAGGAATGAGACAGAGTGACAAGGGATTAAAGAATATCCACAAACTCATTCAAATCAAATCATCCACAAGAGTACACATGAATTGTAGAAAGGGAGAAGGCTCAAGAACCCTAAGATATCTCTGAAAACATTCAATATACTTAATTCAATAAGATAAATTCAGAAAAGGAAGACATGAGGGCAGAAATGATGTCACAAAATACCTTGCAATATCTGAATATCAATGAAAAAGTTACAACTACTAAAAACCAGAGGGCAGAGAAAACACCACATATAATTTTCATCAACTGAAAATAAAATAAATCCGCTTTAAAAATCTTGAAAACTAACTTATATAGACTACTCCCCTAGCACGCAGGCTCAAGAGTCAATCGGATTCAGGAATTAGGGTTACAATTTACATGCACTAGAATAATCAAAAACCCTAACTCTATCAATTCTACTCATAAATGCCATGAAAATATCCTCAGAAATATTAGATTTTGCTTTGAATATCTTACTAATCACCATAAATGTGCCTCTAAGAATTCAGCTCGACCATCTCTCTATCAAATTCCTGAGAAATCGCGCCACCACCATGAACTTTGAGAATTAGATATTCATATTTTCAATATTTAAACTTTTAACGGTCAAAGAAGGCGCGGGTATCTATATCAATGACTCTAAAAATACCTTATCTCATGTTTAAAACATAGCCATTGATCTTCATCTTTACCTTGACTGTTTGAAACCAGCTCTAACCTGCCATTTACCTAGGTTACCATCTTCCCTTTATGTCTCAGAGTCTCCTGACTTTTTCCTTAACCTTAGTTATATTACAAGACCTGACGACTGAGCAGTCACGTTATCTCCTTTCATTTCACTTAACTCTGCATCATCACGAGACTTAACAACTACCACAGGATCAAATTTAAGATCAACGACCAGAAAGAAGTCTCTAAATAGCCTTCGAATATTCCCTTTCCTTATGAGACTTGGCGATTGAAGACAATCTCAAAGTCACCAGATAATATGGAATGTTCTTCCGTGGTTGGGAGACATAGAGACTGAAAGCATATAACCTAGGTCCACCTACTGTCAGATGTCACACTATGATTTGTCGATGATTTCCAACACTGCAATCTTTAACCCTTTGACAAACCCACCCTCTAATCATGACTTCATTCAGAGGCCTGGCGACTAAACAGTCTCATAATCTCTTATCACTTTGTCTGATCATGGTTAGTTCACGAGATTACATGACTAAAAGGATCTTATCATGACCTATCTTGAACTCAGGTTGCATTCGCGGGTTAGAAAACACATTGAGTCATGAGACCTCTAGATCTTTTGTTAACCATGAGTTACTTCATGAGATCACGCGACTGCCCTTTGATCAAACAAGATCCAACGATCACCGCTGAGTCTCCAGATCAAATGAGAATATTCTTTTCTTTATGGAGACTGCGCGACTAAGGAAATCTCAGGATTTCTTGATGATATGGAACATGTTGTTTCCTTCTCATGAATAGGAGACTAAAGGCAAGGCATAATATGCACATGAATTAAAAGAACTTAAGTCATCTGAAAAAGGTAATGAGAAAATAGAAAAGGCATTGGCCAAGCTAGGGTTTACTTATGAAATGAACCAAGGTAAACTCGAGACCTAAAAATACATAAAGGAAACAACCAAGACCAAAACATTTAAGGTCCTTCTCACAGGCTGGGCTTAACCCTTGTGGGAGCCACATTTACTCCACATGTAGCCAAAGATTTACCAGATGGGGAAATTTTGAATAACATTTTGGCGATTTCTGCTGGATGTCTACCTGCTAGACATTGAGAACCAGTAGCCTTTGATATCCATTGGGAATAGGAGTCATCTTATAATAAAAAATAGAACCTTTGGAAATTGATTGAAACCAGGAGGAGGAACTACTAACTGTGCACGAGCACTTCTTGAAATGCAGGAAACTAACCTCGAAAGCGGGAACAGAAAATAGGGAAACTTATTCACAAATATTTACAAGGAAGTACAAACCTCAAAACAAGGCTTCAAATGGAATCCATTCATAGAAATGGGCAAGGGATCTCCTCCAAGAGTTGATAATTGAAATGCATTATGCTCCTTGCATTCTATGATAATGAATGGACCTCCCTAGAAGGAATCAAATTTAGTATGTTTGCCAGGATTTGCCTTGAATTCATCCCATTTGAGGACTACATCCCAAAATTTGAAAGCCCTGGCTCTTTTATCAAAAAATTTCTTAGTTTTCATTTTATGGAATTCCATATCTTTCATGGACTTATCTCTATGTTCTTCTAATTCCATAATCTGAGCATACCTAATTTGCAAAGGATCTCCTTCTTCAAACAAGACATATTGAGTAGCTAAGTCCAAAGTTGACAATTTGGTTGAAATGGACAACTTAGCTTCTCTTCCATACATGAACATGTATGGAGAATTCCCAATGATCTTTTTTGGGGTAATTCTATCTAACCATAAGGCAGATTTCAATTTGGTGTGCCAATCTCTTTGGTTGTCTTGTAATGTCATCTTGATTATCCTAATCAAGTTCTTATTAGTTGATTATGCCAAACCATTTCCCTGAGGGTAATAGTTTGGACTTGTGTTCAAATAAACACCCTATTTGACTGCCCATTCAGTCACTCTTAGGCCTATAAATACTAATGCATTATCTGATATGATGGAGTCTGGAGTGCCAAATCTGTGAATAATGTCATCATAAAAGTTTAGGACAACACTATCATTTTCTTCTTTTAATGCAACTGCTTCTGTCCATCTAGTGAAATATTCAGTTGTAGTGATTATCCACTTATGCCTGCACTAGATGGAGGATTAATCATGCCAATGAAATCTATGCCCCATCTCATGAAAGGTTGCTCTGTTCTAATGGGCTGAAGGGGCAGAGCTGCAAGTTTCTCTTTTCCTACAAACATGGCACATTTGGTACATTTTCTCACATAATAATGACTATCTTTGAAGATAGATGGCCAATAGTATCCAACCCTAATGATCTTAAAAGCAGTAATCCTAGGAGAGAAATGGCCTCCAGAAGGTCCATCATGAAATTCAAATAGGACATATGCTATCTTTTCTGAGACTATGCACCTCAAAAGGACACCATTGTGATCCTTTCTTAAAAGAATTTCATCAATCAGCACAAAGGGAATAGATTTCAATCTATAGTACCTTCTTTTTGCTAAATCTAGATCTATGGGACATTCCCCTATTTTTAAGTAACGAATCATGTAAGGCAACCAACCTGCTACCTTGGCATGATCTTCTGTTGAATGCACAACTAGGGATGCATTCATCTGCTCTAACTTATTTGTAATCTCATCCCCTGTCAAATGCTCACACAGACCTCTTCCTCTAACTAGCTTGGTGGTTTGGATATCAATGTCATATTCCATCACTTTAGTAACCCAACCAGCCCTTTTCTTGTTTAGGTCTTTAGAAAGAGAGAACTCTTTGACACTTGGATGAGTGACCTTTAAGTGTACCTTGCTGTGAGTCAATAGATATCTAAAAAATTTTAGGCTCTTCACCACAACAAGTACATGTTTTTCCACAAAAGAATATCTCTGTTTATATTCTTCTAAACCTTTGCTAAATAAAGCAATAGGTTGCTACAATCCTTCTGAATTTTCTTGGGTCAACATTGCAGATATGGCATCAGAACCTCCATAAGCATAAAGGATGAAAACCTTACTAAAATTTGGGTTTAGCAAAGAAGAAGCTTCTGTCAAGGCCTCTTTGATAGCTTGGAAACTAGCCTTCCCTTCTTTGCTCCAGCCAAAAGTTGAACTCTTCTTTAACATAACTATCAAAGGCTTTAGTAAATCTACAATATTAGGCAAGAAACGCCTAACAAAGTTAATCCTTCCAATTAAAGATTGAAGGCCTTTCTTGTGATGTGGTAGGGGTAGCTCTAGAATAGCCGCAATCCTCTCAGGGTCTACTATAATTCCTTTCTTGGATAATACATATCCCAACAGTTTCCCTTCATGAACTGCAAACACACACTTCTTGGGATTAAAAGATATCCCAAATTCTCTACACCTTTCAAATATTTTCCTCAGGTGTTTGATATGGTTTGCCGCATGTTTAGAATAAACAGTTATGTCATCTAAGTAGACCAGTAAACATTTGTACATGAGGATTTTAAAGGCCATATCCACTTCCTTTTGGAAAGTGGCACCTACATTTGACAAACCAAAGGGCATCTTTTGATAAGCCATGTTTCCCCACTTGGTTGTAAACATAGTCTTATATTGATCTTCTTCATGAACCAGGATCTGATTATATCTTGAATAGAGATCCAATAATGAGAATCTCTCAGATCCAGAGACACATTGTAGGAAAATCTCTTAGATCCAGAGACACATTGTAGGATTTTCTGCATAGAGGGTAATGGATGGCGGTCTTTTAGGGATTCCCTATTAAGGTCCCTAAAGTCAACACATAGCCTCAACTCCTCATTCTTCTTCCTGACTGGAACAAGTTTGGAAACCCAACTAGTATGATTTATGGGGTAGATGATACCACTCAGTATCAATTTAAGTACTTCTTTATGCATGATTGGCTCAAGTTTGGGGTTGACAGGCCTTTGCCTTTGCCTTACTGGTTTGGCATTTGGCTCTAATTCAATGGTATGCTGAGCAAGTGCAGGATTAAAACCTTTGAGGTATTCATATTGCCAGGAAAATATATCACTAAACTCTTGAAATAATTGGGTATAGGTCTGCCTTTCTAAATCAGTATTTACCTTCCCAAATTGTAGACTTCTACCTGGCTCCAACTCTAGTTCAACACAATGTTCTTGTTGGACTACCAGGCCAGATTTACTCCTTTTAACTTGATCATCTTTATTGAAAACAACTTCTAAGGTGACAAGAACTTTGGGCACATTATTTGATCTGAGTTGCACCACTTGGTCACCGTAGTTCTACATTAGTCTACCCTGGTTATGTTCTGAGAAGACATCCTCTTCAAACAAGAACTGTAGAATTTGTTCATCATTGTCAAACACTTGCCAATTAATATTATTATCAGGGATAGAAGGTCTGACAATTATTTTAATATGCTGCTAATATTTTTCCTTTAAAATGCTATTGGGAATGTCATACTAAGATCCAACAACAACTAATCTATCTGCATTTGATTTAACTTTCTAGGGATGGAAACAATATTGAAAGCATGGAAATCTTCTATAGCATCCCAAACTCTATGCTTGTATTCTCTCATTGTATCAATTTTGGTTTCACTTATCCCTCTTACTTGGTCAACAACCTGCTCACTATCACGATAAACTTTTTGGGCTCTGATCCCTCTCTTTCTTTCCCATTCCAATCCATTCACTAGGCTCTCATATTCAGTAGTGTTGTTAGTGCAAGAGAAACTGAACCTAAAGGCTCTATAATATTTCTCTCCCTCTGGGGAGATTAGCATAGCACCACCACTAGAACCATGTCTGCTTCTAGCACCATCAAAGAATAACTCCCAGACTTGATTGCCTTGATCTTCTAACTCAATGTTTGTTTAAAAAATAATTGTCTCTATGGATTCGTATTCTTGTAGCAAATAGTTTCCAAAACCAGCATCCCAAATAACAATGGCTTGGGCTTCTGAATCTTTCTCTGATTCCAATTCATCTAGATAGATATCTAGGATACCCTCTATTTTTGTTCTTGTTTATCTGATGATTGGGAAGTCATTGTTGTCAAGTGCAAGGAAGTTTGTATTGATTACATTGGACACATAAGGCTCTATGTGATGTGCTACCAATGATTCAGACTTGATAGTAACCTTAGTTCCATATCTTGTATGGAAAAGCATGTGAGACCAGTCAGAAGAAAGATAGCCTCCTATCTTGGCTGTAAACTCCCTTGATAAGCATATGGAAAATAA
>MU223136.1:1928082-1938106 GCA_018584345.1 Thuja plicata | reverse complement strand
GAAAAGCATGTGAGACCAGTCAGAAGAAAGATAGCCTCCTATCTTGGCTGTAAACTCCCTTGATAAGCATATGGAAAATAAGGCAGGGAGGTCTATGATGTATATGTCAAGTAGGATAGAGAAATTGTTGCTAGCATGAAGAATTAGGCTTCTATCTTTAGCTACACCTATTGTATTTACTGAGGAACCATCAAGCTGGGTAACCCTCTTTTGGAAAGGTTCATATTTCAGTCCCAATTGGTCAGCCACTTTCTTAGGCATGAAAGTACTAGTAGCCCCACTATCTACCATGCAATTAAGTACTAAGAATTTTCCAATGATCAAATATACATAAAAGGGAGGTGGTTTCAAGTTCCTTCCTTGAATGGTATTTGCTTTGGAGTTGTTGCTTGGAGCCTCCTTTTCTTGATCAGTGTTGACCAACACTAGCTTTGTTGTATCTTTTGCAGGTTAAGGAGTTGACACTTCACCCATAGCCTTTTTCAAAATTTCAGGCTATCTTGGAATAGCCAAAGAGTCCCACATAGACATAGTGACATTTAATTTCTTCATGTTGTCCACAATGTTGAAGGGCATTGTTGTGTGCACTCTTTGGTGTGTCTTTACCATGATAGGCTCAACCTCTTTGGAAGGTTGGTCCTCTTTGACTGGAATGGTGGGAGCCTTCTTTAATATGATAGGAGTAAAGGACTGTGAAGATTCTACAGATGTAGAAGCCTTAGCCCTATCTTCCATTTTCTCCATGTCTCGAGCTCTTCTTTTAGACCTAGCGTTGGCAGAAATTGGGGATTCACCATTAACTCCATTGAAATCTTGTTCTTCCCAATTGAAGAGAGCAGTCTCATTATGTTGTACTTCTTGGTGAGGAGGTGGCTCACTAGAGGAAGCCTTTGATTGAGTAAGTGAGGAATTTTGAACCATCAGTGCTTGGTGCACCCTTCCATTTAAGCATGCTGCCTGACTATGGGAGTGATTGCAAGGGTAACATCATTCCATCTCTATAGAAAGGTTGTTTTGGCTTGGAACTATATCCCTGACTATATTTTTAGAATTAAGGGGCATTGGATTATAAGGTTGGAATGACCTTTGATTGGAGTTTTTCCTTTGATTCTGGTAATTCCCTCGATATGGTGGCCTATTCTACTGATAAGACTGTCCTTGATTTTGATACTACTGATTAGGTGGTCTAACCTCTTGATTATGTTTCTCTAAGTTGGTAAAATTTTTGGTTAGAGTCTGCAGCAGATTTGTCATTTCTTGCTGGCTACTTTGCATTTTTTGTTGACTACTTCTTAATTTGAGTAACTCTTCAGAAGGAACTGCTTTGGATTCCTCATAGCTAGTGCTGGTCTTAGGTGCTATCACAGTGGGTATAGGGGTAAAAAGAGGTGTTTGTAGAGGTGCAATGGGCTGGAGGTTAGGAAAAATAGGAATGGGTGGCCTTCTAGCTAACATGCGTACCTGGATTAAGCAATTTTCAGCCTTGACGGCTATGTCAAAATCCTGAGGTAACGAGGAACCTCCCATGGATTGGATCATGACAGAGATTTGAATATGCAAACCTTGCAAGAAGTGTAAGAAAGCATAGTCAACTGATGGCCTTAATGAGACTGGGATTCTATTCCATGTCTTGAGGAATCTATGATTAAAGTTAGTCATTTGTTCTTGAGGATCTCTCTTTATGGTTTTCAGTTGCTCAACCAAAGATAGATTATCTAATTTATCCTCAAAGTGTTTACTCAATGAATCTCCTAATCCATCCCATGAATTAATAGAACCAACAACAAGAGTTCTAAACCATTTTAAGGCCTTACCTTTGAAAGAGGCTGCTAATAGCTTGGTGGCCACATCTTCTTCTGTGATTTTATGTATACTACAGATAGTAGTCACATCTCTTATGTGTTCAAAAGTTGTTGTTTGTCCTTCCCCTATGAAATCAGGTATAATTTTGAGTGCCACCAAGGGCACATCATGATGTTGAGAAAAGTTCAATGGACTTCCTTGATTGAAGGGGGCAAAAGCAAACTATCTGGCCATTGCAAGAGCTGAGATTTGTTGAGCAACAACTAAGTGAGAGGTATTTAAGGGTGGAACTGAATCTTCTTGTAGCTCTCTAGTTAAGGATCTTCCTCTCCTTTTGAAATGAAAAGGCAAAGGTCTCCTTTCTGAAGTATCAGGTGGTGTAGACTATACCCTCCTTGTAGGAGGTGTTCTTCACGATGATCTCCCTTTATATTTTCTTGTTAAGGGAAGCTGCAATAACTCAAAAGATTTTGAGCTTCTTGTTTCAATCTTTCTCATATACTTTGAATAGGAATGGATCTTCTATCCTTACACCAGTGGAGTCGCTGGATATACTTGACAGAAACAACCTCTTCCAGGTCTGTACTATGCAATCAATATATCAGAGATAACATATCTTGAAAATAAACTTCCTTTATGTCCCACCAGGCATGCTATAATTGTTATACACTAAATTTTGCACCCTAGGTCAAGCTCTCATAGTCTTGATAATCTAGTATAACATGGGAATCATTTCCAGGTTGTGGGACCTTTGCTAACTGAAATGAGACCTCTAGGTTCTAGGCTGGTTCCTCTTGGATAATCACCCAAATTTTCTTCTTAACATGAAAGTAAATTCTTGAGGGAAAAGGGATAGAAAGAATGCATGGAAGGGAAATAACTGAATAAGAAAGCTATCCTACTAGGTGATACACCGAAAGTAATATGAATCACAATACAATGAGTGAGATCAGCACACAAACTTAGGTCTAGGGGAATACAACTTTTTGAATAGGTTTGCATAAATATTTCATAGAAAGGTCTAAAATAGAAAGAGGTTATTCAAGGAAAGAAAAGATTTCACAAACAATAGCTTTCCTAATAAATTTAGAAATAGAATACAACCTGCAAACAAACATTCACTTCTGCAACTAGGCACACAAATGAGACAAAGTGACAAGGGATTAAAGAATATCCACAAACTCATTCAAATCAAATCATCCACAAGAGTACACATGAATTGCAGAAAGAGAGAAGGCTCAGGAACCCTAAGATATCTCTAAAAACATTCAATATACTTAATTCAATAAGATAAATTCAGACAAGGAATACATGAGGGCGGAAAGGATGTTACAGAATACCTTGCAATATCTGAATATCAATGAAAAAGTTACAACTGCTGAAAACCAGAGGGCAGAGAAAATGCCACATATAATTTTCATCAACTGAAAATAAAATCAATCCTCTCTAAAAATCTTGAAAACTAACTTATATGGACTACTCCCCTAGCATGCAGGCTTAGGAGTCAATCTGATTCAGGAATTAGGGTTACAATTCATATGCAATAGAATAATTAGAAACCCTAACTCTGTGAATTCTGCTCATAAATGCCATGAAAATATCCTCAAAAATATCAGATTTTGCTTTGAATATCTTACTGATCACCATAAATGTGCCTCTGAGAAGTCGGCTCGACCATCTCTCTATCAAATTCTTGAGAAATCGCGCCACCGCCATGAACTCTGAGAATCAGATATTCATATTTTGAATATTTAAACTTTTAACAGTCAAAGAAGGCACAGATATCTATATCAATGGCTCTAAAAATACCTTATCTCATGTTTAAAACATAGCCATTGATCTTCATCTTTACCCTGATTGTCTTAAACCAGATCTAACCTGCCCTTTACCCGGGTTACCATCTTCCCTTTATGTCTCAGAGTCACTAGACTTTTTCCTTAACCTTATTTATATTACAAGACTCGACGACTGAGCATTGATGTTATCTCCTTTAATTTGATTTCACTTAACTCTGCATCTGTCACGAGACTTAGCGACTACCACAGGATCAAATTTAAGATCAACGGCTAGCGAGAAGTATCTAAATAGCCTTGGAATATTCCCCTTCCTTATGAGACTCGGCGACTGAAGGCAATCTCAAAGTCACCAGATAATATGGAATATTCTGTCGTGGTTGGGAGACTTAGAGACTGAAAGCATATAACCTGGGTCCACCTACTATCAGATGTCACACTATGATTTGCCGATGATTGCCAATGCTGTAGTCTTTGACCCTTTGACCAAACCTAGCCTCTAATCATGACTTCATTGAGAGACCTGGTGACTGAACAGTCTCATAATCTCTTATCACTTTGTCTAATCTTAACCTGACCCAATTTGAACTCAGGTTGCATCCGCGGGTTAGAAAACACATTGAGTCATGAGACCTCCAGATCTTTCATTAACCTTGAGTTACTTCATTAGATCACATGACTGCCCTTTGATCAAACATGACCCAATGATCACCGCTGAGTCTCCAAATCAAATGAGAATATTCTTTTCTTTATGGAGACCGCACGACTAAGGAAATCTCAGGATCGCTTGATGATATGGAATATGTTGTTTCCTTCTCATGACTAGGAGACTAAAGGAAAGGCATAATACACATGACTTAAAAGAACTTAATTCATCTAGAAAAGGTAATGAGAAAATAGAAAAGGCATTGGACGAGCTAGGGTTTACTCATGAAATGCTTAGGGTTTTCCATACTTAGGTTATTTTGCATGAACCAAGGTAAACCCGGGACCTGAAAAGACATAAAGGACACAAACAAGACCATAAAATATAAGGTCCTTCTCACAGGCTGGGCTCAACCCTTGTGGGAGCCACATTTACTCCACCTGTAGCCAAATATTTACCAGATGGGGAAAGTTTGGATAACAAGTACTTCCTTTGTTAATTTTTCCTAACTGGGGTAATTAGGCATGTCATGCCAGTGAGTGTTTGGGTAATGATTGTTGGATTCATAAGCCTTAACATAGGGTGCAAGTGTATCTTGAATAAGGATATCCCAAAATGTCATTAGGTTCCTTGGTCCTTTGGGAACTTTGGAAGTTAGGGTGAAAAAACCACCTACAAAAGGCTATAAGATATTAGAGTGCCTAAAGAAGGAAGTGTCACAAGTATAGGTCCAGATCAGATTCAAATTATGTAATTCTGTCATATTGGTCCTATTCAAGGCCTACACAATTTGGTTCAACCCCATTGAACAATTCCTTATTGCCTCTTATGTTTCATCATTTGATTGTGTACCTGGGTAGGGTAGATGGGTGTGATTCTCCCAATTAAGCCAAGTAACAAGTTGTGTCAGTTGTCTTGGTTCATTTGAGATGCACTATTGAAGGAAACAAGTTGATTTATAAGGTGTGGAGCCTATGGTCAATAATCTCTCATAGAGAGTTCATAAATCCAGTCTAGAGATAGGAGATACCATATGGTGATTAACTGATGTTTATCTGATGGAGATGATGAAGACCGAGTGATACCAAGTATCATGATTGTAGAAACGGTTAGATTAGTTGTTTTTTTGTTATTGATGTCAAGCAATTGATTAATTGATTTTTATTATGTTACCATATCTTAAGAGGAGAAGTTAAATGGGTGACAAATACAGATCAGACAATGATGAAGTAATGATGTTTTAGTTGTTTTCTACTATATATGTGATGTTATCAAATCAATAGGTTTGATTGATCAAGTCGAGACTTGAAAAGAATTAAGTTATTATAGAAAGAGACACTTTACCAAGCTAGACTGACTTAGTCGATAGAATGTTATGTGAGTTGGTTACAGTTACCAAGCACCGAGCATCGATAGTGAGTTAGACACCTAGCAATGATGAAGTTAGTTTTCAAGTTGCAAAGCAAGTTTTACCGAGTATAGTATACAGATATTAAATGATGATTTAATGTGAAGCTATGATGAGATAGATGAGGAAATGAATTAAATGAATTTTTTTACAAGATTTACGAATGAGAAATTCAATATGAAGATCTAAGGCGAAGATCAAGAAGTTAAACAAAAAAGTGAAAGTTCCAAGAAAAGTTAGAAGTAAAAGTGATTTGGTTTACCGAGTTGATAAATTGAAGAAGATGATCGAAAGACTGAGCACAAAGGAAGGAAAATAAAATTAAGGAGATTAAGAGGCAAAATTATTTCTATATAAGGAATGAGATTTACATAGAGTAGAGACTACTGGCGGATTGAGAAAAAAAGGAAAGAAGCTGAAGAACAACATTTAACAAGAAGAACAGAGAAAGACAGATCAAAGAATCTACATGCTGTGAAAGAGATCAATGGAGAATGTGATGCCAGTATTCAATTGATCATAAAGGATCCGATTCAAGAATAGTGAGTTGCTAATTTTTATAGATCAAAGTTTACAGTTGCTTATTAATATTTGTGTAAGATAAGAAAATGTATCATAACAAATGTAATATAAGAAATGGGGTAATTACATTTAATGGAAGATACAATTGTGTTGTTACATTTGAAATTAGAATGTTTTTGAAATGTGAGGGATAAATAAGATGTTCCTTTTATACTTAAATACACAAAGGAAGGATCCAAATTGATTAACCCCAAAGGAAGGATCAATGCATAAATGAATCAATCGATTGGAAATAAGAATAAAGAGGAAGATCTTAAATTCTATTTTATAGAAAAGAATGTGTGATAGATTTAGAAATATTAAGAACTTTAATTGAAATGAATAGGAGAAAAGTACTAACCTTGAAATGTTACAGATATGAAGAATGTTGTTTTTGAGGGTCTGCACTGAGTTTCTGGAAAATCTGCCACCGGATCTGGAATAGAAACGTAGAGACAAACAAAACCCAAAAATAATTTTCTGATCTGACATAGTTCCTATTTTGACCCTCAAGTCAATGTCACCATTGACCCAAAATTCCTGATTCTGACCTAGGGAAGAATTGACCTCTAAAATCTTTGATAGAAAATCTATTTTTGGATCCCGATAGTTTGCTGAAAAGGGTATCCGAATCTGCACTCTAACTCGTTGTTCTGAACCTGTCCCTACAAGAAAAATGGTTTGTTTGTTGGGGGGGTTTCCTTGGTCAAACAGTAGTTTTGGAATTAACCTCAAAGTATAATTGAAATTGCATAAATAAAACAAAGTAAATGAACAAATTCACCTTGCTTGTATGGAAAACCTTGTGGCGGATTTGAATCCTTGGATCCACAGGTATGTATGCACCAAATGGATGTAGAATGTAGAATGTAGGATGTCTCAAATCAATTGGTTTTAGATCTTCAACACCAATCTTGAATGGATCTTGGAATAGGAAGAGGCTTGGAGGAATGTGGATGGATAAATCTTCAACAAGAGGGCTCCATAGAGCTTGAATCCTTCAATGGCTACCAATGGATCTCCTTGATGAATTAAGTGCTTGAGAAGTGCTTGAATTCTTGAGAATAGATGAATGCTTCAATGGCTACTTGGCTTGCTTCAAATCTTGCTTCTTCACCTTTAGATTTCACCTCTTAAGTCTTCAAGTCTTAGATTGTTTATGCTTATGGTTAGAGAAAATGAGAGAAGAAAGCTTCCTTGTATATGAATCTAGGGCACAATCTTCTAGAGAGGCCTACATAGGAGAATTAAATTCCAATTAGACCTATACCCTTATAATAGGAACTATATTAATTATAATTTAAAAAATTTTGCTCTGAAGACCGAAGTAGCCGACCCAGAAGTGGGAATTGATTCTTTACGAAGGCCGACATCCGGAAACCCCGGAAACCTGAAATCTGGACCTTAGGTCAGAAAAAGGTCGATTATGACCTAGGTCAAGGTTGAGGTCAACCTTGACCTAGGTCAAGGTCAAGGTTGACCTTGACCCAGAAAGGTCAACTTTGACCCTGAGGTCAAAAATCCCAATTTGATATTTAGGGTGTCAGAAATAGGATGGAAAAAGTGGGAATTGGGGCAGAATAGGGGAAAAAGCCAGATCCAAGTCAGAGACCCATTCAAGGTGCTTGACATAACCCCAAACTATAAGAAAACTCAGGTGCGGAAATAGCTTCCTACACTAATCTCTAAAGGAAAGTATTGTGTAAATTCTTTTAAATCCTTACAATTTTAGATTCGTTAACTACTTTAACAATGATATTGCAGCCATATACCATGCATACAGAAAATAGAGAATGACACAATGATTTACCCTGGGGAAATTTTTTTTGGTAAAAAACCCCAGCACTCCAAAACCTGCACAATGTATTATCTTCAACACAACGGTTACAACACACTTGTAATGCAAGTTCTTTCAGGAGACAATCGACACTCAAAGACAAATCCAGTAGCACCAGATCATACCAACAATACACTCTTTTTCTATATCTATCTACAACCCTAAAAAATGCTTATATCATGCATTTTCCTTTTTAGGGCAACTTCCAAAGATAGTCGTATTAGGGTTTTACCATTCTCTAAGAAAATAGGAACCTGAACCCCATGATTGTGGAAGAGTGTACAGTACTCAACTTTATCAGTTGCCACATGTCTTGCATGTCTTCACCCGTCATTGAATCTTCTAGAAATAGCTCTTATGCATCATAGGAATCCATCATAACCATTTCAGCCATGATCTCCTTACACACAATTCAAGACGCTGACACATCAAGTGGAGTGACACATCAACATGCCAACTACACATGTACACTCACACTTAATTACATTATTTTTAAGAAAGACATTTTACAATACAAATAATAAGAATAGGAATTATCCAAGGTTGATACACCTTATTCCTAACACAAACCACTTACTCAGAAGACCAAACTAGTCTACAATGGTAGTGCTTCCATTTTCTGACTATACATTTAGCCCCCACTTTAGCAAGAGTATGGAATTAATACAAACTCTTGGTAAAGGAGATCATGAAGAATAAATAATCTTATTGAAATAAAAAAAGGACAAAGGAATCCTCAAGCCCCCAAGGACTTAAGTCTTTATCAACCCTAAGATCACGATAAGAGAGACATTGCCAGTTAAGGAGAAAGAGAGAGAGGATGTGATTACCTCTCCCAATGAGAACTTATGTCCCATTGTGAACCACACAAGGAAACAGTGCAATTGGAAAGATGGAGTTGAACCGCCTAGTGAATGTGGCTACTCACTAGTCAACCCATTAGGGAGATCTGGTCTTAAGGACACCTTCCGACCTTAAGGGATCAAAACATTGTAAATTGAAACTAGAGGGATCAAGAGATCCGTATAAATTTAAACTGGAGGGATCAACAGATCCTATAAGGTAAAAATCCATGCTTTAAGTATTAGTCTTTAATCCATAAAGGGAGAATGTTTTAAGTTTGAAAATATTTTGAAAGGGGCGTGTGTGCAAAAAGTGAGTAGAGTGTATGCCCCCACGTTAAAGTCATTGCTAACACTTTAACAAGAGCAATGGCTTTAACAGAAACATAAACAAATCTACTGATTATGTTTCCACTACGAGATACCCCCAAACGAAGACAAATCAAGGGAGATACCACATAAACATACAAAGGACACAAAAGGGATCTACTTTATGTGGGGTCACTGTGATCATAAGATAATTTATGTATATATAGATATGATATTATTGCAATGAAGTGACATCGTTCCCCAAAGAAAGTAGAACTATAATCACAATGGAGGAAAGGAAACTCAAGAGTTACGAAGAAGAGTCTTTTCGGACCACAATATGGAGACCAAAAAGAATCAGTGCTACCATGTCGTAGATCCAAGCGGACTACACAAGGAAAAAATTTACAAAAAATAGCACAAGTAGAACATAACATGAAAACAACATATACAAGAGTAAAGATGCATATACAAGAATTGTACAATAGGTTTGATTCCTTTATCACCTTGCCCCAACAAAGTAACAAGGGTCATATAAACGAATCTAACAAACATTTGGCAAACACATTACGGGAGAAGCATAATACAACAAGAAAACACAGAAAGGGATGTATGTGTCTGAATGTTGACCTCTAAATCAGCCACAACACAACACAGTCATTGCTCAATCGTTGAATCACAAAGATGAAAATGAATTTCTCATTCCACAATATCGATTGAATCAACCTGTTTCCTCCTATTTAGTTGGGGTGTTTAATTACTCTCAGAATGAGAGCCAACAACCATAGACCATTGCTAAAATGGAGGATTTGAAAGCTTTGAAAA
>MU223136.1:1901602-1914075 GCA_018584345.1 Thuja plicata | reverse complement strand
TACATTTGAAATTAGAATGTTTATTGAAATGTGAGGGATAAATAAGATGTTCCTTTTATCCTTAAATACACAAAGGAAGGATCCAAATTGATTAACCCCAAAGGAAGGATCAATGCATAAATGAATCTATCGATTGGAAATAAGAATAAAGAAGAAGATCTTAAATTCCATTTTATAGAAAAGAATGTGTGATACATTTAGAAAGATTAAGAACTTTAATTGAAATGAATAGGAGAAAAGTACTAACCTTGAAATGTTATAGATCTGAAGAATGCTATTTTCGGGGGTCTGCACTGAGTTTCTGGAAAATCTACAACCAAATCTGGAATAGAAACACAAAGATGAACAAAACCCAAAAATATTTTTCTGATCTGACACAGTTCCAATTTTGACCCTCAAGTCGATGTCACCATTGACCTAGAATTTCCGATTCTGACCTAGGGCAGAATCAACCTCTAAAATCTTAGACAGAAAATTTGTTTCTGGATCTTGATAGTTTGCTAAAAAGGGTATCCAAATCTGCACTCTAACTCACTGTTTTGAACCTATCCCTGCAAGAAAAATAGTTTGTTTGTTGGGGGGAGGGGTTTGCCTTGGTCAAAGCTCAGTTTTGGAATTAACCTCAAAGTATAATTGAAATTGCATAAATAAAATAAAGTAAATGAAAAATTTCACCTTGCTTGTATGGAAACCCTTGTGGGGGATTCGAATATGTGGATCCACATGTATGTATGCACCAAATGGATGTAGCATGTAGAATGTAAAATGTAGGATTTCTTAGATCAATTGCTTGTAGATCTTCAACACCAATCTTGAATGGATCTTGGAATAGGAAGAGGCTTGGAGGAATGTGGATGGAGAAATATTCAACAAGAGGGCTTCATAGAGATTGAATCCTTCAATGGCTACCAATGGATCTCCTTGAGTTCTTTAGAAGTGCTTGAATGCTTGAGAATAGATGAATGCTTCAATGGCTACTTGGCTTGCTTCAAATCTTTCTTCTTCACCTTTAGATTTCACCTCTTAATTCTTCAAGTCTTAGATTATTTGTGCTTATGGTTAGAGAAAATGAGAGAAGAAAGCTTCCTTATATATGAATCTAGGGCACAATATTCTAGAGAGGCCTACATAGGAGAATTAAATTCCAATTAGACCTATACCCTTAGAAGAGGACCTATATTAAATATAATTTAATATTTGTTGCTCTGAAGACCCAAACAGCCGACCCGGAAGTAGGAATTAATTATTTCTGAAGCCCGACATCCGGTAACCCCGAAAACCTGAAATATGGAACTTAGGTCAGAAAAAGGTCAATTCTGACCTAGGTCAAGGTCAAGGTCGACCTTGACCCAGAAAGATCAACTTTGACCCTGAGGTCAAAAATCCTAGTTTGCAGTTTAGGGTGTCAGAAATAGGCTGGAAAAAGTGGGAAATGGGGAAAAACAAGGGAAAAAGATAGATCCAATTCAGAGACCCATTCAAGGTGCTTGACATAACCCCAAACCACTTACTTAGAAGGCTAAACCAGTCTACAATGGAAGTGCTTCTATTTTATGACTATACAATTTAACCGAGTGGATTTAACCATCCTATATGTAAAACCTAGACTTAGGTGACATTCAAAAAGAGTGTTTGAAGACCTCTAACAAGGCCACTCCTAACAGGGTGAAGATCTTAACAGATCTGAGGTAAATCCCCTAACAAGCTCACATTTAGAAAATGTGTTTGTAATCTTTAACAGGATAAGTTCTTAACCGAATGTACTTCAAAAAGGTACAAATTTTTTTATTGTGCGTTACAATTTGCACAGAGGTTTTTCCCAAATTGGGTTTCCTCATTAAATCCTATGTAAATGAGTTATATCATGTGTGAATGAGTTAATCTTATGTTGCAAATTTTGAATGATTGACTTCTGCTTATATTATTTGGTGAATTGGTTATTTATTGTATTCAGTACTTACCAAGTGAGTCAATGAGTTTAGTTTTAAAGAGTTTAAGTTTCAATTAATCTGATTCACCCCCCTCTCAGTGGGACCAACAATTGGTATCAGAGATTTGTTACTGTGAAGTAAAATTTTTAAAGGACTTGAGTAAGATCTAAAGATGTATAAGAGGGAAGCACCAAAGATGAATAGGGATCATTTTTCTACATGGAAAAGTAGAATGAGGTTGCATGTGTCTGGAGTAGGAGAATATGCACTTTACTATCTTTAGAATGAATATGTTTCACCGACTAATGCACCTTTGACTACTAGTGAGCAAAGATAAAAAGTTGAACATATACAAGTCATGATTGAGATTTCATCTGCACTTACTGACCATGAATATAATGAGCTTGATGTTTGTACTACTGCAAAATAGATGTGGGATAAGAGTGTTTTTACCTATGGTGGAGATAATCATGTTTAGAAGGCTAAAACATAAAGTTTGAGAGGAAAATTTGACTCTACGAGGATGAAGGAAGGAGAGACCATATTACAATATAGTACAAGACTTAAGGAGACTATTAATTTTATCAGAGGAGCTGGTGGTAGCATAACAAAGGATGATGTGATAAGCAAAATGTTGAGAACTCTGCTACTGAGCTATGTCATTTGTGTATCTGCTATATAAGAGTTGAGATCTATAACCCAGAAGAATGTTTCACTGGATGTCACTATTGGTAAGGTAATTGCATTTGAACTTAATGATTTTGAAAATAGTGTGCCTGCTACTTCTAAGGTTGAATATGCATTTAAGTCAACTTTAAAGATTGGAAAGGCTAGAGAATTTGCTGCTAGGGATGGTTATTTGAGCAGTTCTAGTGAGAAATTGTATAGTTGCACTGAAGGAATTGATGAGCTATTTACTGAATGTGAGGAGAATGAAAGAGAATTTGAAGCTTTGTTGGCTAGAAGCCTGCAAAGAGGCAAATGCAAATACTGAGGTAAGTTACCCTTGAAATGTTTAAATTATAATAAAATTGGTCACTTTGCATCTAACTGTCCAGAGAATGATAAGGAGGAAAAGAAAGATAAGGACAAGAGAGAAAAAAATTAGGAGATACAGAGACTACAAAACAAAGGTAAGAAATCTTGTTATCTTTCTAATGAAGGACAAGGTGATGATGAATATATTGAGAGCAATGAGGAAAAACAAGTTGTTTATGTTGCTATAAAGATGATTCTGATGAAGAAGAACCTAGAGCCCTAATATCACAAGTAAGTAAGAATGAAACATGGATTATAGATGGTGGTTGTTCACATAACATGACTAGTGACACACTTAAGTTTATTTCCTTGGAAAAACATGATGGAGGCTATGTTAGATTTGGTAATGATGCTCCATACCCTATGAAAGGAAAAGGATCTATAATTCTACTGAATAACACAAGATGTGATGATGTCTATTGGGTTGAAGGATTAAATTATAATTTGTTGAGTGTTGCACAACTTAACAATATAGGTCACCGACTGGAATTTCAATATGGGAGAGTGAAAGTATTTGATGAGAAGAGAAATCTAATTGCTACTGGAGAACAATCTAAAGGTAATATATTTTATCTTGATAGTTCTATGAAGAGTTGTCTATTTGCTAAAGTTGTTCAGATGTTTGGTTATGGCACAAAAGGCTTTGTCATGTTAATTTTGACAACTTAATCAAAGTAAGTAAGAAGAATAAAGTAAAAGGACTACCAAGACTTGAAAAACTAGAGAATGCAATGTGCAGAGAATGTCAGATGAGTAAGATGACTAAATCTAGTTTTGCAAGCAAGACTTATGTTACACAATGTATTTTGGATATAGCTCATAGTGATTTATGTAGACCGGTGATAACTCAAAGTTATTATGGAGACAAATATTTTATTTTATTTGTGGATGATTATTCAAGAATGATGTCTGTAATGTTCTTAAAAGAAAATTTTGATGCATTTCAAAATTTTAAGTGGTATAAGGCCCGAGTTGAAAAAGAAACTGGAAGACAGCTGAAATTTCTAAGATTCGACAGAGGAGGTGAGTTTACTTCTGATGAGTTTACATTGTTTTGTAATGAGAATGGTATAAAGAGACAATTGTCAACACTACGGACACCACAATAGGATGAGACTGCTAAGAGAAGGAACATATCCATTTTTTATTGTGCTAGGACACTGATGATTGAAAAAGGAGTTTCATAGAAATTCTGGAGGGAAGCTGTGAGTACTGTTGTTTACACATTGAACTGAGTACAAATGAAGAAAGGTACCAACAAGACACCTTATGAAATTTGGTATGACCACAAACCTAATTTTAGTTACTTTAAAATCTTTGGGAGAAAATGTTATATTCTGAAAGATTCTAGAGAAGACAAGTTTGATTCAAAAGGAGATGAAGGGATCTTCTTAGGATATTCTACAATGAGTAAAGCTTACAAATGTTTGAACAAGGTTACTAACAAAATGGTGGAAAGTGAAAATATGAGAATTGATGAATTTGCAGAAAGGAAAGAAGAAGGCAATAAGAAGGAACCTGGTGATTAGGAGGAGTTTGTATATGTACAACTTGATGCACCTGAAACTTTACCGGGAGCACCTACCGAGGAGGAAAATGTACAAGAAGTTCCACAACCAAATGTTGATGTTGATGAACTAAGACCTATCGAGCCTATTTTGGAAAAGTATGTGAGAAGACACCGTTCCCCGAACAAGATTATTTGAAATAAGGAAGCTAGGGTGATGACAAGAAGCAAGGCTAGAGACAATACATGTTTGATATCTTCATTTGAGCTGAAGAAAATTATGGAAGCACTGGATAATGAAGATTGGATGAAAGCTATGAAAGAAGAGTATGATCAAATTGAGAAGAACAAGATATGGACTTTAGTACCCATGCCTAAAGACAAAAATGTGATTGGTACTAAATGTATTTTCAGAAACAAACTAAATGAGCATGAAGAAGTTATCATAAATAAAGCTAGATTGGTTTGCAAAGGTTATGCATAAGAAGAAGGAATTGACTATGGAGAGAATTTTGCACCGGTTGCTAGACTGGAAGGAGTTAGAATACTTCTAGCATATGCTGCTTACAAAGGATTCAAATTTTATCGAATAGATGTTAAGTCTGCATTTCTTAATGGGATACTTGAGGAAGAAGTATACATTAAGCAACATGATGGATTCATTGGGAACACAAACAAGAACAAGGTATGTAAGTTACATAAAGCTTTATATGGATTGAAACAAGCACCCCGAGAATGGTATGAGAGACTGCACTCTTATCTAATCAAAATAGTATTTCCAAGAACAAGTGATAACATTAATGATTACTTGAAATGTGACAGTGATAATAAAGGTTTGATTGCTGAAATTTTTGTTGATGATATTATATATGGAGGCAATGACACTTTATGTAAAGGATTTTTTGTTGAGATAAGAAAAGAGTTTGAGATGCCAATGATTGGAGAGATTAAATTCTTTCTAGGTCTACAGATACAACAAGTTAATGGAGGAATCTATATTATACAAGCCAAGTATATTAGAGCAATTCTTAAAACTTTTGGTATGGAAGATTCCAAATCTGTTGGAACACCGATGGTTACTGGATATAAATTATCTAAAGAGGATGAAACACAAGAGGTAGATAATACCCTTTACTGATCCATGATTGGTAAATTGAAGTATGTTGTTCACAATAAACCTGATATAGCACATGCTATTGGAATTTTTGTAAGTTTTTCTTCTAATCCGAAGGAAACACATATGTATGCATTATAGGGATTTTGAGATACTTGAAAGGCATAGAAGAGTTTGGATTACTATACAAGAAAGGAGGTACTTTTGATCTACAAGTATACACTGATACAGATTGGGTTGGAAATTTTGATGACAGAAAAAGTACTAGTGGAGGAGCATTCTTTCTAGGAGAAAGATTGGTTACATGGTTGAGCAAGAAACAAAGTTGTATTCCATAGTCTACTACTGAGGTTGAATATGTTGTTGTTGCTATGAATTATGCAAACATGGTATGGATTAAACAATTACTTGAAGGTATGCAAGAAGAGATCATAGATCCGATTACTATTTTTTGTGATAACACAAGTGCTATAAACATACCAAAGAACCCGGTTATGCATTCAAAGACCAAGCACATTTCTCTCAAGTATCACTACTTGAGAGATCAAGTTCAAGACAAGAATGTGATGTTGGAATATGTCAATTGAAAGGAACAATTGGCTGATATCTTTACAAAGCCACTACCTAAGGATTCTTTTGAGTATCTAAGAGGTAAGTTAGGGGTTCTTCCCCTATCCAATGTTCACTAAGGAGCATGAGGCATGCTACATCAATTCTATATTTCATTAGAATTTCTATTTTTAATTGATATTAGTATGACACACTTTAGGTGATGCCTGAAGTTGTGAAAAGATTTTTGTATATAATGTTTATGAGTACATGTAAGGTATAGTCCACTACTGAAACAAGTTTTTAGGAGTATGAATTTTTGGCATTGTTGTCAAAGAGGGAGAATAATGAATTGATAACAATATTTACTCATGAAGGAGATTCAGAATGTATGTTAAAAAAATAGAAGATTTATCCAAGAGAGAGATTCAAAACAGAAATATCAAAGTGGAAACAAATATATCAACTCAGAGGGAGTATAGTTATGTATTTGAGAGCTGCCATCATCAATTGCTATAACACTGTTATAGTGGTTTCCATCAATTCCAAAGAGGGAGATTATTGATTAACTGATGTTTATCTGATGGAGATGATGAAGACCAAGTGATACCGAGTATCATGATTGTATAAATGGTTAGATCAGTTTTTGTTTTGTCATTGATGTCAAGCGCTTCATTAATTGAATTTTTTTTATGTTACCATATCTTAAGAGGATAAGTTAAATGGGTGACAAATACATATCAGACAATGATGAAGTAATGATGTTTTTTTATTTGTTTTCTAATGTATATTTGATGTTATATCAAATTGGTATGTTTGATTGATCAAGTCGGGAACTACAATGAATTGAGTTATGACTGAGAGAGTTACTTTATCGAGATAGACTGAGTCAGTTGGTAGAATGTTATGTGAGTCAGTTACAGTTACCGAGCACTGAGCACAGAGAGAGAGTTAGACACCCAGCAGTGATGAAGTCAATTACCGAGTTGCAAAGAAAGTTTTATCGAGTATAGTATACATATATTATATGATGATTTAATGCGAAGCTATGATGAGTTTGATGAGGAAATGAATTAAATGAAGTTTGTTACAAGATCCACGAATGAGAAAATTCAATATGTTGATCCAAGGCAAAGATCAAGCGGTTAAACATAAAAGTGAAAGTTCCAAGAAAAGTTACAAGTTTTGAGGTAAAAGTGATTTGGTTTACCGAGTTGAGAAATTGAAGAAGATGATCACATGACTGAGCACAAAGGAAGGAAAATAAAATTAAGGAGATTAAGAGGCAAAAGTATGTCTATATAAGGAATAAGATTTACACAGAGTAGAGACTACTGACTAATTGAGAAAAGAAGGAAAGAAGCTGAAGAACAACATTTACCGAGAAGGACAGAGAAAGACAGATCAAAGAATCTACACACTAAGAAATAGATCAATGGAGTATGTGATGCCAGTATTCAATTGAGCATAAAGGATCTGACTCAAGCATAGTGAGTTGCTAATTTTTAGAGATCAAATTTTTCTGTTGCTTATTAATATTTGCAACAGAGAAATATCTTAAGCGAGTGGATTTAATCATCCTATATGTAAAACCTAGACTTAGGTGACATTCCAAAAGAGTGTTTGAAGAGCTCTAACAAGGCCACTCCTAACAGGGTGAAGATCTTAAAAGATCTAAGGTAAATCCCCTAATAGGGTCACATTTAGCAAATGTGTTTGTAATCTTTAATATGATAAGTTCTTAAGTGAGTGTACTTCAAAAAGGTATAATTTTTTTATCGTGGGTTACGATTCCCACAAAGGTTTTTCCCAAATTGGGTTTTCTCGTTAAATCTTGTGTCAATGAGTTATATCATGTATGAATGAGTTAATATGACATTGCTAAGTTTGAATGTTTGACTGTTGCTTATATTATTTGGTGAATTGGTTATTTACTGTATTTAGTACTTATCAAGTGAATCAACGAGTTTAGTTTTAAAGAGTTTAAGTTTCAATATGTCTGATTCACCCCCCTCTTAGTGGGGCCAACACCATAAGCTCTGCATCAATTTGGATTTGGATTGAGAAGTATATTTATATTCCATGGATGTTATTGGACTTCTTGTTATGGTGCATTTATGTTGTGGATATATTTCTTTTACTTTCAGTAGATATATGCTCAGATGACTGTAAATGGTTATTTAATACTTTAATTTTAATGAGTTATCATGTGATTATATATGTTGTGATGTTGTACTACACCACGGTTATGCATTTTGCATGTTGCTGCTAGTACGAAGTGACATGGAGTCGTAGTCACTTGCTTATGAGATTTACATGATGTCTCATTCTCCTTCAATGTAGTTATGTGTTTGTTTTTGCTTCGACTATTTATATGATTGAGTAGCTACACTTGACATTTTCTTGTTTACTGAATAGGTACCAGGTCCATTCATCCTGAGTACAGAATTTGAGTGTGTACCTATATCCTCAGTAGTGGCACTAAGAGAAAGTGACCTTGACCATTTATGTTGAGCTAATTTCGTCCATGTATGAGCGACGTATCTGTAGTTTTGTTATTATAATTAACCCTCTGGTTATTATGGTAAATCCAGATTCATAATGCATTATGTGATTGACCAGTGAGCGTGTCTGTGCATTTAGGGTTCCGCAGTTATCACAAAAATTATTTAATTTAAATGTTGATTTAATTATTTTGGGGAATTTTAAATATTTGTTTTATTGTAATTATTTTTTGGTTAATTTGCCATAGTTGAATTCCAAATGCTTGGAATTATTTTAATTATTTTTGAGATTTTTCCAATTAGTTTATTAAGTGGCTTAATACTCTAATTTATAAGTCACTTTTATAAAAGTGCTTATATGAGGTAAAAAGTGAGTTTTTACCTCACTTCTCATTTTTATAATTTGCAAGTTTTGAAATTTTACTCCAAAAACCTCTTGCGAGGAATTTGGTTTTTTGTTTGTTGTGATCGATTCCTCTTGCCAGATTTTTATGGGTAGCGGCTCGTTGGAATCGTACTGTAATTTCTCCTGTTCCTGTGGAGCCATTTTCGATTCGGCAGACTCTTCTCAATTTTCTTTCCTTTCTTGGTTTTTACCAGTCGTGTGAGGCAGGGCTTGTTCAATTTTATTGTTTCTCTCCGTTTTAGTGAATTTTTTTTATTGCTAAATGTTTGGGGGTTGGGAACTATTGTTCCCCTCCGTTCTTATGTGTTTCTATGACCTGGTTGGGGGGGCATGAGAATTTGTATGTTTTCATGTTTTTGAATTTGAAGTTTTATCTTGTTATGATGCCAAAATTTGTATATGTGCCCAAAATTTAAATTTTATTTGATTTTGGTACTTTGGGCATGTTTTAGTAATGGGTTTTCAATTTCGTCAAATTTTGAGAAGTTTGAATTTTGGGTGTTTTTGGTGTCGTCTCATTTTGCGTGTCGCCCAGTTCTTGTCTGTCGCCTTGTTGGTGTGATTTAAATTATGTTTTGGTAGTCTTTGCTACAAGGAGTAGGATTGCAGAGATGAAATAGATAGAGGAAATTTTTAGTATTTTCATATCTCGATCTGAAAGTGCTCTGTCAGCTTAATTTTGGTGGATTTGGCCTTTGGCTGATTTTGTTTGTTTTGATTACCTCTTTTGATTTCCACTCGGTTGTGTTTTCCCGAGTGAGGTTTGTTATTCATTCTTGTTTAATTTCCTAGATCTATCTCCTTGCATTCTAATTGTACCTTGGTTACGTGGTGTTGGTTGCGCCCACCCACGTGCACGTGATCGTGCGTATGGTGGATCTTGCGAGATCCGAACTCCTAGATATATGTCAGTTAAGTGTTTGATCATTTGGGGGTTGGGCTGGAAGATTTAATTACCTTGTGTCACTCACCGTATGATGAGAAAGGGTATGTACATGTAGATGTGTGGAGTGGCTTCTCACAATTATCCTGACCTGGAAGTGGCCGACAAGGTAATGTGAAGAGGTTTAATAAAGTGATAACCAAAAAAACACATCAGTAATAAAAATTAATGCAAGATAAGAGTTCATCTATATGGTATGAGGCCTCCCAGGGGAGTTGATTGAACATACCATATGTCACTTGGGAGTACCAAGTGCAAGGGTGTAGTATCCTTACGACAATCAGCCTCCAGCGCGAGCTGGTACGAGAGCACGACATGAGGCCTCTTGCGAGAGTTGATTGACCATACCACATACTGCTTGGGCTAGTACGAGCCAAGTGATGAAACTCCATCAGAGTCCCTACATAGTATCCCTAGTGTGTTATGGGTAGTGACCTGTAATACTGCATTTGTATTCATGTTCATTTGTGTGCCTTGAGTCAGGTATTGGTTTTCATGTGTGTAGCCTCTTGCATGTATGTATCTTTTGTGACTGTGGTCGGGTCATTATCCCCATGAGCACGACGGGGTGGGCCTATGGGTACCACATGGTTGGGTGGCGATGCTAACCTATACCACTGTTGGGGATCGGTGTACAGAGATGATCTTCTTCCAGCTACAGGATTGGAGCATGTTGCTCACTTGTTCCTTCTAACATCTTCAGTAATTTATGCAGTTTCTTGTATTCATGTATATGTAATTGTGTTAGATGATCTAGATGCTTAGTTCTTTTTTTATTGTTGTATTCATGCTTTCGGGGCAATCGAGTGTCTATCGCCTTGATTTGTCTGCTCCGACGCTCCCCGGTGTGGAGTTTACTTCATGTTTATAGCTTAAAATTTCTTAATTTTAATCTTTGGGTTGGAAGGGAGTCATCTCGTACAAGTAGCTATAGGCTCTTGTACGAGCTAGGGTAGTTTTTCGTATGGAGCCCTATAGGGACTCGTATGAAAGACTTGTTGCTCATATTAGCTTTTCTACTTGCTCATATGACAACTAAGGGATACTCGTATGGGAACCAGTACATACTCATACGAATTTCCACTAGTGTTTCTCGTATCATGGACATAGGGTATTTTTGTCCTCGACCAGAAGATGTAAGTTGGTTTTCCGGATACCCTTTTAGCGATACACCTTCGCCAATCAAAAAAGTTTGAGTATCAGGTGTTTTTGTTTAAGTGAATGTAGTTCGTGGTTGTCCTTGTGTATTAATTCAGTAAATGAACTTGTATGATTTAACCATAGTAGGAATTGAACTTTGGGCTTAAAAAATAATCATTGTGGAGTAACATAGTAATTTGGATGAACCTTGTATGTTAATCTTGTAGTCGGTAAATGAATTGTGGTGATGATTCATGCTTGAGAACTCTTGGTGTTGAATTAGTCTTCCGCTTTTGCGCTATGTTGTGTATTGTTTTTTCCTTTTAAAAAAATGTTACTTGCTATTGTTTATCCTTGTGTCCAAGGATTCCTGAGCGGAGCATTACACTAATAATGTCAAATAAACATACAACTAAAATGAAAATGAAATTTGAAAGTTAAAAAAGTTAGAAAAAAGTAAAATATAAAGTTACAAATAAATTATATGCAAAAACAATTACAAATAATCAAATTAAAAAGTTACATGCATTTTAAACATAGTTGAACACTATATACTACACCCTTTATATATATTATTATGTTTTTCTGTTAATAAACAATTTTTAAATTTTTTGTCAAAATTAAATATTTCATTTGGTTTAGGTGGAAATACATGATTTTCATTTAGAAGTTAATTTTAAAGTTTTTAACAATTTCAACTAATAGATAATGTTAGACAAATTTTATATTGTATCATTGTTAATTATATTCTCAAGACGGCATATTCTACTGCACAATCACAAAAATAAAGTTTACTCAGGGAAGTATTGGATATCGAGTAAAGACTTCTTGAAGCCTTGAATCAATATTTTTAAAAGTAACGGACTGTTTTCCTGTGGTCTCCCAATTTTCAATAGTCTTTGGTTAAGGTTTTTAGTAATTATGCTCTCAGTGTAGATAGTAGCTTTTTAGGGATAGGGTAGGTTGTAAGTGATCCGAAGTATGGGTTTTTAGAGTCAATGCCCTGAACCAGAATAGATGCCATAAGTACCCCAGAGAATCTGGATGTTTGCTATATTCAGTCCCGGACTGGTGCCCAGGTTTTGGGAGTCTCCTTTTACATGTTTATGAGACTCTCAGGTCTTAGCTTGGATCTTGTTCTGGTTTTTTAATGTCTGCATCTTCGAAGTTCGAGATTAGGACGATCCTTTTGGCAGACTCATCAACCTTGTTTTTGACAGGTTTTACCTTGGAAGCTTACAAAGTCAGTCGGGTGTTAGGTGTGTTATTAAGGGGATATAGCTAGCGCTTGTAAATTATCTCCTGATGGTATTATGAAATATATATATATATATATATATA
>MU223136.1:1870946-1892035 GCA_018584345.1 Thuja plicata | reverse complement strand
GTGATCTTCCTTCAAGATCCTTTGTGCATCCTCAAGACTCTTTCATCATCTCTTCAAGGTGGATTCCAAGCATACAATCATGGAGATTTATGGTTTCTAAAGTCCATGCTTTCATATTTACATACTTGCTACATTTGAATTACATTAGCATACCTATGGAATATCATAGCTTCACTATTAGTTTCAATTCTACTACTTGTTAGCTTTCCATACTTTATTGATTTCAAGGTTAATTCCTAAATCGGGGTTTGACTAAGGCAAACCCCTCTACCACAACAAACAAACATTTTTCTTGCAGGTACAGGTTTGGGACTGTAGACCGAGGCCAGATCTGGATACCCTTTTCAGTTTTCTTTCAAACTGTGCGAACATGGACACTTTCGGAGTTGAGCAGATCGAGTTGGCAAAAGTGGTACAGGGTCGACCTTTTTCATAAGACGACATCGGAATAGAAAAATATTTCTGGGTTTTGTCCGTCTCTGTCTTCCGGTTTGGTATCAACTGTCAGCATCTCCAGAAACAGTCTACAGATCTCAGAAAATAGCAATCTTTGATCTGCCATTTTGCAAGGTTAGTACTTTCTCCTATTCTTTCCAATTACTGTCATTAATCATATTAATCAATCAATTTACAGAATTTAAGATCCCCTTTCTTGGTCTCTTTCCAAATAGTGGATTCATTTGTGTATTAACCCTTTGGGGTTGATCAAAATCGGATCTCCTATTTATGTATTTGAGGGTGAAAGAAAGAAGCATCTTATCTTCCCTTAATCACAATCACAATTGCAATATACAATCAATCAAATTCAAGTAAGTGTGAAGTGGGGTTAAGGAAATCAACACAAATAACAATTAACAATTCAAACCCTCTCCTTAAACCACAATTTTCCTCCTTTACATTTTAGTAACATTCCCTCACCCCATTTCATATCTTACACATTTAAATGGATTTGATTCAATGCTCATGAAGTACAACATCATTCCCACATTCTAAAATATTATATTTCATAAAAATATTCAATATCTCAATTATTCAAAAGACTGAAAACTAGAAAATTACCCAAATCCACCATACAATACCATGAAAATGTGCCAAATATCAAATCTCCAACTTTCAAGAAATAAAAAATACACATTGGTTCCAAAAGTGTCCAACACCCATTCTGAATTTTAAAATTTGATTTGTTTTAAGTTCCTAGAAAATTAGGCATTATAATAGTGTTAAAGGATTTTTTGTGATTTTTTTTGATAAAAAAATAATACATAACCAAAAATCAAAAAATAAAATGCATTGAGAGGTTATAACCTTCCCCTAATTCTATTCCAAACATTTAAAATGAAGAACACCAATAAAAAGGGATGATTTAGGAAATTGCCTTATTTTAACCAAAACTTAAAATGAATAGAACTTTAAACACAACTCATGAATGTATGAATCCATAGACAAGAATGTTCTCCTATCAATTCACATCTGAATGCTTCAACCCCATAAAATTTCAACCACATTTACTCAGGCCCGATCATCAAAACAAGATTTACCCAAGAAGAAGGGTTTTACACACAATTTTCTTCTATAAAAATCCAATTATGAAAAAGAAATTTGTTTTTGCCTATTTACCCATTTTCAAACTCATAATTAAAATAATACAATTTTATTTCCTTTTTCAAATAATTTTATTTATCCCTAATTTACCCAAACCCAAATAAAACATTATTATTTATCCATAATTGATATTTAACATTTAAAAACCATGATTTAAATACATACAATCACAATATGAAATTATTTATTACATATGATTAAACAAATTATAACAAGCATTCCCAACCCAAGGTATTTTTGAAAATAAAATGGGCCTTAATCTTATTTTACCCAGACCCAATAATTCATTTATATCCTTACAATAATATTTTAATATTTAATATATAGAAGCTAAAATTTAACCAACATAGTAAATCATGCATTCAGTGGGAATTCACATAGGGAATAGTTTCTAGAATTATACCAACAATAGTATCTTGGTCCACATGGGTAAAAGACTAGGGATTCACACTCATATCAAGTATGATATGTAAGGTAAAAAAATTACCGACCAAAGTTACATCTCCATATTACCATTGTTGGGAATAACTCAGGCTTGTGTTGCAAGGTAGAGAAATATTATGTAACTATAACCACTCAACGCACACATAAACATGCCTTCTCAATATATCAATAGATGAATCATTGCACATAATCATCCTATGGAGCACAATATCATATCCATAAATTTGTTACATTTAAATGAAACAAACCATGACAATATTGAATCATAGAATAAATATTAATGCACATGTTCATGAACTTAAATATGATAATAATTGCTTGGGCAAGACCACATCACACAATATCTAGAAAAACATCTCCATAATGAAATACATCCATTAATAGCATCAAATTGTGATAATCTATCATTACAACATGCATTTAGTACAAAGCACATTATACATCTCATGCTAAGAATAGTAGGCACTACATCCTCCTTCACTAGAA
The DNA here is from genome assembly GCA_018584345.1 of Thuja plicata. Classification (NCBI taxonomy): domain Eukaryota; kingdom Viridiplantae; phylum Streptophyta; class Pinopsida; order Cupressales; family Cupressaceae; genus Thuja; species Thuja plicata. Next base: position 1,889,503 of record MU223136.1, on the reverse strand, counting down.
ATTGGCTTCCTCCTAGAAGTCATGAAGTTCAAGATTATAACACAACACACACTGAACTTCCTCTTGCCAACATCAAATAAATCACACATCCCCCAAGAGATAGGCGGTAATACACATCATCCTCTACTGAATGGGATAGATGAGAAACATGAAATATCTAATTTTATAGAAACATTATCATTTTTAGCCAACACATTACCTTACTCATAAGGTCTCAACACAAACATAATAACATGATCAATATTCCTCTCCACGTGGATAAAATAATTCATACTTTTCAAAGTATGATTAAAAAATGTTAATAATTCATATGCAATTGGATTCAAAGAAACACATTCATTTTTACTCATATGTTCATTTTCAAATCACACGAATAATAATACATGGTTTACATATTGATCCACAAGGATGTCATGACATCATCAATAACCCAGAATCAATGCTAATAATCACGTGGCTTGATGGCATTGGGCCACATGTGCCTAACAAGCCCTTCCATACAAGTCTGCAAGTAACCTACCTCTTTTAAGTATAAGGGGGTTAGCCTCTAAGAGATAGTCAATGAACACTAGGATGGTAGTGGATCATAGATTCCAACACAGTCAATACAAACCCCCATCCTCAAAATTTCCATGTGCCTACTTCCTCGTATAAACCCAACCAAGGTGAGATCCCTTAATTACATCAAGGAGTTACACCAAAAGACAACACCAATACTTGAAAACTAAAAGATATCCTAGTTAGCCACCAAAAATTCATAAATAATAAATAAAACAATTTCAATTCCAACAATATCATACGTAAATTCGCACAATTGCAACACTAAATCAAACATAACTACAAGATCTACATGAAAAGTAAATTCACAAATAATGGCTAATATAACACAAACAAGATAATAATTTTTTTTTGGCCCATACAAGAAATGTAAAAGTTACCAATAAACAAAAGAATGTGCACAATCCTTGAATATTCAATTATGTCACTATGTGGCTAGAAACTAGCCACTAATCAAGGAACGAGGGAACTCCTATCGTGACTATAGAAATAGTCCCACATGTGTGTTTGTGACATATAAATGAAAAACCCACATGGTCTAATAATGTGCCTAGCAAAAAAGATATTCTTAGACCACATGCCCATTACATCTTGCATGATATGCCCATACTTCAAGTAGACAAAACATGCAAGGTCATCTGTTGCATGGAAATGTGCCTAACATAGAAGATACAGACATGCCACACCCTACATAATGATGTGCCTCATATAGAAGATACATGCATACATAGAAGTTCACATGTATATACTCCCAAACATAACCCATCATAGTAAACATGAGGTCCCCTTTAGAAGTAAGCAAGTGTCCCCACACAACTCAATACCAAGTAGGAATAATATAACATAAAATGCACCTTCATGTATCTATATATGTGGAATCATGTCCTCGAGCCCAGCTCACTACCATAAACAACATGTCATCATCACCTACACTATACCTGGACAATGTGTTGTGGTATCACATCTATAGGCACCCTGTTGGAACATTCCAAATACAAAAATCATCACAACAGGGGATAACTCAATCTCCACATTATAGAGTCATATTAACCATTCATGATTAGATAGTGTAATAGCCTAAAATCTACAAGTAAATATTATACTTGAGTAATCCTTCCTGACAATGGTTCACATTTAATTTTGTCAACCCAAAATCGTGTACTTGAAATGGGATGGCACAATATGTGCACCATCATTCTATTCAAATTTTCATTTAACTATTGAATGAACTATCTTCTAACTTCTAAAACTAGAGATTAATCTACTTAACCATAATGCAACTATGAAATGACTCTTCGCTACTTAACTTCAAATAAACTAAAACACTACAAGGAATTAAATATAAAAAATCAAACATCTAAAACATCAATCTACCAATATTTTTTGAGCTACAGGAACAAAGTCATGTAACATAAACAACAATCTTTAGAAGATTCCACACAAGAAACGAAATACAATACTACACTATAATGCTTGAAAGAAAATGAGATGGAGATGTTGGAAAATGATCAGTGCTCCCCTTGGGATTCATGACAAGGGACTAACTGCCTCTTGTGGATTCTATAAGTCTAGTAGTTGTATTGAGCATTGACAGGTCGGTTTTCTGGTGCAACGACAACCGCACTTGTAACAAGTAGTATTAGGGCTTGGTCACATGTTTGAATCCTCTCGGGTAACATTGAGGGGGAGATTGTTGGCAAAATGGTCAGCGCTATATCTTTTAATTCCTGAAACTGAGTATCCTATTACTTACAGTCTTTGGTTGTCACTGTTCAGATCTCATGTATTCCTGATTTGAATTCCACTTATATGTCATAACCTTCCTTCCCTTTCCTCGAATGAACCCTCTTCCCTTTATATCTCTTTATGCGAGGGAGAGGTCACACCTTTTCATCATAAATGCCCTTTGGCAACAGACACAACCCTTCATAATTAGAACCGTTTGGAAGAGTGCATCTCTTCATTATTTTTGCCTCTTTGAAAGAGATACACCATTTCACAATCAGATCTGCAATTCCTATTTTAATCATATCAGTACTTCTCATTCCCTGTTCTCCCCCTTCAAATGAAGATCTTTTCTCCCTTTTATTCTTCATACTTGAGGGAGACACAACTTATCATTGCGTGCCTTTTGACCATTCATTAACTTTAATCAACTCTTAATTATGTGTAATTATATTCTTTTATATTTTAATTTAATTTTTAATTTTTATTCTTTTGTATTTTAATTTTGTTATCATTTATTATTAAATTATATTACAAAAGTGGGGACATTCCACTTTTGCCTCCACCGCGATTGGAAAAAATAACTACAAAAAACAATAGGGGTTTTTTGTTTCATCTTTCGTTTGCAAAAATGACTTGAAAAAACAACTGCAACTGCAACTCGACTAGCTCATCTTTCATTTTTTGAAACTTGAAAAAAAAGTTAGTCGTCCTTGACTCTTTCAATTCAGGTTTTTATTTTGTTAAAATTTATTTGCAAAAACATTTTGATTATCAGTTCATAGTCATACTGTATACATTGTAAATATCTATATGTAAATATTTAAAAAATATATTTAGTATTTACATTGTAAATATAAAATATATTATATCTCAAATGTAAATACTAAATATAAATATATTTACTTATGTAAAATATATATATGTAATTAACACTAAAATAGATATGTTCCAAATTCTTCTTTGTATTGAAATATATTTAAAATAGACATGTAAATATATTTACATATAAATGTAAATATAAAATAAATATTTACATATAGAATGTAAATATATTTTTATTTTAAATATATTTACTATTATCAAAAAAACTAAACCTTTATCCCATACAACCCGCAGTAACAAGCAAATATCCCATTGTAAGGTTGAGCTATGAAATTTATATACAATCCTTAACACCTAACTCATTCTTTTTAAAGGCATGAAATCTAATAGCAGAATAATCACATCATGTAAAACTAGACTTAGATAACTTTGTGGTGACTACCCTCTTTAAATGTCTGATAACTTTTAACTTTTGATCTCTCTTATTTCATAGACTTAGCTAATATTTGATCTCAGACTTAGACAACTATTTGGTGACTTCCCTCTTTAAAAGTCTGATAAATTTTGATCTTAGTTACTTCATTGACATAGCTAATATTTGATCTCATACTTGACTACTATTTGGTGACTGCCCTCTTTAAATGTCTGAAAAGTTTTGATCTTTGTTACTTCATAGACTTGGCTAATATTTGATCTCAGACTTAGACAACTATTTGGTGGCTACCCTCTTCAAAATTAGATAATAGATACAACATGAAGATTTTACTTTTGCAAGCTATCATCTTTATTTGTAAAATTTTGTCCCACATTTCTAATTCTTTATCCTCGCACTTGCAAACTTGCAGTGCCAGTAATTGTAGCAAATGGTTGGTGGAAGAAAGAGGGACAAGTTATGGAAACATGGGACACCAGGAGTAAATCGAGGAGATGTGACTTGTAACCATTGCACTAAACAGATGACTCGGGGCATAACTTAGCTCAAATATCACCTTACAAAGATCGAATGTCATGATATTACATCATGTGACCGCTGTCCCAAAGAGGCTATGAGGGAGGCTTTAGCAAACCTTGAAGCATATTAGCAAGCCTTGAAGCATATGCACAAAAGAAGGAAGGAAAAAAGAAGATAGCAGAGGTCCTGGCAGCCCCAATGCGATATTTTAGTTCTATACGGTCACAAACAGGTGCATGAGATTCTTCTTCCATTGAGCCACGAATACAAGTATCGGGAAATGTGCGCGGATATATCTAACACTTTTGGGTTTCACGTAACACTCCTGGTGCTCAACCCGGATTGCAAGGCACTACATGGAACAAAGAGATGCATCAACAGACAAAGTTGGCAGTTGCAAGATTCTATTTTTACAACAATCTTCCCTTCAATGCATTATGTATTCTGTATTGGGATCAATTGGTCACTGCAATGATCGTGTCTAGTAAGGGGTTCAAGGCCCCAAGTCGTTATGAGGTGAGCGGTTCGTTGTTACAGAATGAGATCCAAAACACTCATCGACTTGTTGAAGAGAAAAGAAGAATTTGGGAACCAAAAGGTTGCACCATTATATCTGATAGGTGGACAAATCGCAAGAATAGGATGCTCATCAGCTTTCTAGCTACTTCAGGGGGACAATATTTCTAAAATTAGTTGATGCCTCTAATCAAGTGAAAAACCCAGAGACTTTGTGCAACATGTTGAATGAGGTGGTGATGGAAGTGGGAGTGGGTTATGTGGTTTAGATTGTGACTAATAATGCAACTGCATATGTGGCAGTTGGTAAACTTTTGACGGCTAGGCATTTGACATTATTTTGGAACCCTTGTGTTGCACATTGTCTTGACTTGGTCCTTGAGAACCTAGGGAAATTGAGTTGGGTGGAGAAGGTGGTTGAAGATGGAAGAAATATCACAAAGTACATCTACAACCACACATGGGTGTTAAGTCTTATGAGATAGCACAATGATGGTAAGGATCTCATGCGATTAGGGGTCACACACTTTGCTACTAATGTTCTCACCTTGCAGAGCATATTAGCCACATTGCCCAAATTGAAACAAATGTTTGTGTGTGAGAGATGGTTGGAGAGTCCTTATGCCAAGATGCCTAAAGCAGAGAAGGTTGTGAAGGTTGTTTTTGATATTAGATTTGCCAAGATGATGGAGGAGATCATCAGTGTAATTTTTCAAACCTTGATTGATGATTTATTATTTAATTTTTAGATATTGCAATTCGCTAATTTTTGTTATTTTTTTATGTCTAGGTGTCAAAATCGTTGGTGAGGGTTTTGCGAATGGTGGATGGGGATAAAAACCCCCATGGAGTATCTATATGAGGCAATGGATAGGGCCAAAAAGGTCATTCTACACTTGTATGGGTCAAACAAGAACAAATATGAACCCATATGGTGCATAATCGATCAGAGGTGGAGCTAACAACTCCAACATATTCATGTTGTTGCCTACTACTTGACCCCAAGTTTCACTTCTCCAACACTTTCAGAGCAGACACAGAGGTTCAAGTTGGCCTGGACACGTGTATTCGGAGATTAGTTGATGATGAGCACCTTGGAGACCTCATACTTGATGAGTTACAAAGCTATAAGAAGGTCGACGGGTCATTGTTTTCTTCACTTGATTGTAAACGTAAGAGAGACACCCTGCAGCCAGGTAAACAAGAACATGTGTTTAATTTTATTACACCATTTATTTAGCTCATTAGGTTTATTGGAATATTTACCAAATTATAAATGGCTTCTTTTATCCTTGCAAATTTGTGGTGGGAAGATTATTGTGCCACAACACCTAATCTTCAAAAGCTTGTCATCTGAATATTATCGCAACCCTGTAGTATTTCTAGTTGTGAGTGCAACTGGAGTGTTTTCGAGGCCATACACACAAAGTACAATAGGTTGACTCAAAAGCGCTTGAATAACTTGGTTTATGTGTGGTACAACCTTCACTTGCACGAAAAGAAGGTGCAAGGGAAGGCTTCACATGAAGTACTTGACTTGGATGACATTGATCCATATTCAGCAGATTGGGTTGTTGCTCTTGATCGTGATGATGTGGATGTGGTTCTGGATCCTTTCTTGACTAATGATCACCTAGCTGAGTTTGAGATGGAGGGAGATGACTGGGATGCAGAAGTGGCAGCACATGAGGAGGAACGTGAGCTAGGTCATCCATCAAAGGCTTTTGTTGAGGCACCTATTGAGGATGTTGCAACTACTTTAGCAGCACCTGCCTAACGGCAACAATCTCTTTTGAGCTTTAGTCATAGACGCAATTTATGATTTCTAGTTTTCATTGATACTGAAACTTGAACTTAATATGTATTCAGAAGTTGTGGTTGTTTCATGGAGTTTGACTTCAATATGTATTGAACTCAATTTTATTCAAATGTTGCACTTATTTTTGGTATATGATTCTATGTTAATTTGCTAAGTTCTAATCGCTACGTATTTATCTCAAAACTTGGATTGATAAATGATGGAAATCTGAAATCAGTATATGTTCTACAAATTTGGTGTATATGTGTGTATTTTTAAGAATATTCGAAGAAATTATATATTTTCAAATGTTCAATAAAAGTGTCAATTTATTGCCGATTTTTTCGCTGAGTTTTTCAATGAATTCAAGTTTTTCAAAAAATTTGGGTCAGTCAATTTATTGTCAAGTGTGAGTTTTTCAACTATGATATCTATTATTAGGGACGCAACCTTAAGATGGTATCCTTATAGCCTAATCTATTCCTAAATTATGTAATTTTGGAAATCTATTGCTGGATTACATCCTTATTTCTCTGGATCAGTGTCCATATCTCATTTTCTGGCCAACATCATCCCCTCAACAAAAATTTGACTTATCCTCAAGTCAACTACTTGATGGTAATGTTTAAGCCTGGCTTCGTTGACATAGCATTGTAGGATGTTTCCATCGAGTGTCTCTAACCGAATTGCCTTAGATCCCAAAATATCATTGATTTGGTAAGGACCAAGCCACCGGACTGTGAGTGTACCCTATTTTTTGAATTTCCTTTCATGGAGAAGTACTGTGTCACCAATTTTGAATTGTCGTGTTCTCAAATTCTAGTCATGCCAAGCTTTTTGTCTTCTCTCTATCAGGAGGTACCCTGTTGCAATTTTTCTATCTTCTTCCAACTTTTCTAGTTGCCTAAGCCTTTCTTTGACATATTCGTCATCTATAAGCTAGAGAGTGAGTGGTATCTGGAGGTTGTTGATAATGAAGTTGATAAGTAATGTAGCTTCTAGGCCATATACTAGCTCAAATTGTGAGTATGTGCTAGCTTGTTTGTAGGCGGATCAATAAGCCCAAAGTACCATGGGTATTTTAATATCCTAGTATGTGTGATTTGTGTTGCACATTTAGGTTAGAGTGGTTCCTAAGATTTTTTTAAGGCTTCACTAGCCCCATTGGCTTATGGGTAGTATGGGGTGCTTCGATTATGTGTAGTCATAAAATTACTCAAGAGCTCCTTGATAGTTTTGTTTACTAAGTGCTTCCCTTGGTCACTTGTTATACTTAGGGGACAACCAAATCTGGTGATTATTTCTGGTACAAGAATTTGGCTATTGTGTATGTCGTGCAGTCCTTACTTGGTTTGGCCTCTCCCCACTTAGTCAAGTAATCCACTCCGATTAAGATGAAGGCTTTTAATGCTTTAGTCGGAAGGTCAGTTGGTCCAATGAAAAAGATTGCCCAATTTTCAAATGGATTTTGTGCAAGAATTGGTTGTAGGGGCATCTCATCTCGAGCTATAGGTCATCATATTCTTTGGTAGATATCACATTGTTTGGTGTATTTCTTGCACAGTCCTTATATATAGTTATCCACCATAACTAGAAGAGTAGGATTTTCCACGCAGTAGCATCTCCATTGTAATGTCCTCCTGCCATTTATCTTCAACTGCCTCCCATAGGATATGGTCTCTTTCATGTGTATAGACCACTCTTCATAGGACATCGTCAATTAGCGTAAAAGGAAAGGATTTCCTCAGTAGTAGTTGTTTATCGTGTGTACGCATGCCTAGGTGATATTCCTCAATTGAAAGGAGTTCTGCCACATCAAGAAATTCTTCTAGTACTGTTGTGATACAGAAAAGGTATGTTCCTAACTTCCTGGTAAGTCCTCTTGCTCAATATCCTCTCAATCTTCTCTGGTATCAATTCTAGATAGATAATCCAGTCCTTGGTTATTTCTTTTGTCTAATGTCCCCTCCTTAGGCAGGTCAGTTGACAAATGAGGTTGGCCTATTATACGGTTCTTGTAGGCCAACAAAATGCATAGGGGACCCATTCAAGGGGCTTATGGAGATATATTAGGGCTTTGTGAGCTAGCTTGACCAGTTTGGGATAGTCTCCTAGATTTTAGGAAGAATCCCTATTTTTAGGGATGGACTGGGAGTTGATCGAGATGTAACATAAGGCCTCTGGGATCAACCTAGAAACTTTTGGCACATTTTGGTTTGAACTTTAATGCTTATCCTCTAATCTCTTTGTAAAAGGTTTTGAGTCCTTTCAAAACCTATTTTTACTTAATCAAAACAATAGGTCATGAACTAATCGAGCTAAGTTGGACCATAGTGCAAGCAAGGTTTAATAATGATTGTATCACCAAAGTATAATCTAAATGGAACCAAAAACATAAAATATATAAATGTAACTTCAAAAATAAACAAATTTCATTATTCTATAAAAAAATCACCGCTTAAATGGCCTAAGATACTTTTGGGTCAAAAGTGATGTTTTGAATGCATTGGATGTACTTAAATGATTTTAGTCCTAAACCCTTTTGTGTAAGTCAATCAAATTAGATTTGAGGGTGGAAACAAAAAACAAGGGCATCTAACACCAAAAATAGGCAACTTAATGATTTTGCAAAAGAATTGGCATCTCATCTACCACAAAACATAGTTCACTGAATTCAATAGACGAGTAATTTTTTGTTTAGGATAGGTGATCGATGCGAATAAATATTGGAAATAGGTTTCCTTGTTGAGGCGCAATTTTATTGTTGTTCAAAGTTTTAAATAACTTGTAGATCATAATATGGTACACAACTTTTTGAACTATTATGGCACCTCAAGACCACTTTAGAAGACAAAAATCACAAAATATTTTTTTTAATGCAAATATGAAAAGAACTACCAAAATTGGCATATTTAAATATCAAACCAATGATCCTTATCAATGGTTCATTAACAACTTTTTGAATTCTCATGTCAATAGATTGCATCTTCTTCATTGGGCCCCTTAATGTTTGGATGTTCTTAATTTGCATGCCAAGGTGTTCCACTTAAAGGAGTGGAGGTGGTATTATAGAATAACATCTCACAAAACTTATTGCCTTTATTTAAAATCCATGATTGTAAGTAAAATTATTATTTACACTATTGCATGTATTATTCATGTTTACTAGGCTTATCACTTTCATCATAAATTCAACTTTTATTGAAGTACTCAACTATTGTCATCACTTTCATTCATCTTTAATATTAAGGATAATGAGTTTCAACGATCCATAATGATTAATGTGTGTAATTTGATGCTTAACAAATGTTACATAGTTGAATACAAAAATCACAAGCACTAATCTTTCATATTGTTGGACCCGACATTTCTAACCATTGTGTTGTATAAATTATTAAGAAGTATTATTTAATTCTTATGCAATGATGAGTTTTGACAAAATTTTGATAAAGTAGTTTGATCTAGTTGTTTTCATCTCGGTTCCAAATAATATCGAAAGAATCAAAATGATCGCAAGTGTTCCTTAACTATATAGTTTTATGACTACGAGGTCATAATTAAGGAGGCACAAAATTAAATCAAAATACAATGTAGACTTAAAATGTTATCTTATTTGTAAATACCTTATGCTCCAAAATAAAGCTCATACATTGTGTTTGGGCCTAAATGTGTCCAATAATATTTTTTTATGTGAGCATATTAAAGGAAATATATTTTTTAACCAAATATACAAATTGAAAAATTATATAGTTCACAAAGGGGATCAAGCATACAAGGTAGGCTTATAAAGTAGTCTTTGCCTTATTTACAGTTATTTCAGTTTATCTTAAGGACCTCATTATCATTCCATTATACCAAGAAAAAATTCCAAACAAGGACCATTCTTATCCTTAGAAATAGAAGCATTTTAGGCATAAAGCCGAAAAAAAATTCTTAGCGAGATCAAAATATTTACCCCCCATCTAATGATGCCCTAATAACAAAATACTCCAAGGCTAAACAATTCCTATAATGATTGAAGAAGCCAATAATAATATTGCATTTAAGAAAAAATCTATAAGGAGAGTCATGTTGACTTTTCTAAAGATTGGACAAAGGACCTACTTATATGTGGCGTAATCTTAAAATAGCTTTCACGAATCTAGAACTTTGAAATGATTGTTGTTCTTACTCATGTTGTTTATGCTCTAGTTCATGTCTTCTCCTTGATCTTGAGTCATGCTTTGCTCTGTTTGTGGGCAATGACGCATTTGTTGGTGATTTCACACTTGGAACTAATCCTTTGCCTTGCTCTATTGGTGTTCTCAAGGTGGTGGACTTTTTGCTAATCAATTTTGGTGAAGTTTCTATAATCCCTACCTGTGCCTCCTCTGTGAAGACAACTTTTGTGAATGTCATTCAATCTTTGGTGGTCCTTGCTATTTGTTGGGTTTTGCTCGCTTTTCTCTTAGAGGTAAACATATGCCCTACTCTTCATCCCCCCTCCTTGTTTTTTGCGAACAAGAGGTCTTAGAGAATGAAGCCCACTTCATTCAATGTGCTCTCATCTATAGACTTAATCATTTTTAGCCTTCCCTTCCAAAACTAAACAAGTAGGTTTTGGCTTCTTGGAAGCCTCTTACCATTGATAGGATTAAATTTCATCCCTATGCTAAGATTTTATTTAGGGCATCCTAATTAGATGATGACATGGCATTGGTGTTGGAGGGTGGGGTTTGGATGTGAGGAAAGCACTTGCTCTCTCTCAAGCCTTGGCTTCCATCCTTCAAGCCGCTTATTGAATCCTTAAGTATTTTTCCTATATAAGTTAGGCTTCCCAATCTGCCTCTCCAATTTTGGGAAATGTCTTGTTTTGAATCTATTGGCAATGTTATTGGTTTTTTCTTACAAGAATATGCTACAATGGTAAACTACAACCAGACTAATTTTGTTTGCATTTTCATGGAATTAACATCTCTAACAATTTGCAAGAGGATATTGTCTTGCTTGTTGGGGATAGACAGTGGACTCAAATACTCAACTATGAGGATCTCTCCTTTCACTATAGATGTTTAGCTACTGGGCACTTGGTTGTGAGCTACCATAGCTCTCAATATAAGAAAGGTGAGGCGACTTGGTAGAAAATGGCCATCATGAGCATCTTACTACATGGGTGAATTATTCGATTGTGAAAATGATTTGGAAGATGTTGACTCGGGCTACTACAATAATTTTTTATGCGTTGACATCTTTTAGTCTATTCGACCAATTGACGGGTCCATTAGTGTGTAGACTAATTTCTTTAGAGCTCAAGCTAGTAGAAGATTCAGTTAGGCTTGCATGTCCTCTTTCTTTGCCTTTGGGGGTAGTGGATGCTAGCTTGTCTCCTTCCCCTTGTTTTAAGCCTTTAGAGGATGGATTTACGTGGAATGTTGTTTAAAGAAGAGAGTTTTCTAAATATTCTTGTGCTTCCTACACCAATGGCTTGGGTCTTCAGAGCAATATAAGGAAACTAGAGGTTGTGTAGTTGGTCAACTTTGGTGTTGTGGTGGCTTCTCAATGTTTTGTTAGCTTCACTATTATTTTGGTGTAGCTGATGATTGGCTATGTTCTTGTTTTCTAGCTTTTCGCTAGATGTCTCGCGTTGTAACAAGTTTCAAGATCCCTTCAAAACTTATTTGTTGTTTTGTTGTAGACATGTGATTTGATATTGATTGGATATGTGTTCTATTAGACAACATTTTTATAAAGGGCTTTGAGGCCCCTTCAAAACCTGTTTTACTTTAAATCAAAAACTTCCATGAATAATTATTGTATTATTAACATTATTCTTGATTTTTTATAGTATTGACATAAGGCAAGGGCACTCAATCAACATCACCTTTCAGCATTGGTTAATATCAAAGGAGTAATTAATACAGTTTTCATTTTGAGATTTTCACTCTCCAACCTTAAATATCCATTGGCAAAATTGTTGAAGCATATAATGCATTGTTCATTACCCTCAATCTACAATCCTTGCCTATTAAAATTAAACCATCTAAAATCCAATCCAATTATATATTTGTTTTAGGTAATTGAAAGCTTCTACAAACATAGGGCACTCAATCAACATCACCTCTCAGCATTGGTTAATATCAGAGGAGTAATTGATACAATTTTCATTTTGAGATTTTCACTCTCCAGCCTTAAATATCCATTGGCAAAATTGTTGAAGAATATAATGCATTGTTCATTACCCTCGATCTACAATCCTTACCTATTAAAATTAACCCATCTTAAATCCAATCCAATTATATATTTGTTTTAGGTAATTGAAAGCTTCTACAAACATTTCATTTTAGTTTTATGAGATTCGACCAATTTGTTATTTAGCCACCTCTATAACTAATCATTACAGGTTTTTATTAATTTTAAATTAAAAACAATATACAAGTAAAACAATATAAATTTATTGTATATGTTGGTAATGAACACAGGACTGGTTTGTTTAATTGTCACTAAATGTGATTTCTAGAAGTTCAGACATTTGTGTAAAGGCTGCAAAGAAAGATTTTTTAGCGGAAGTTTGCTTTGAACTTTCCCTCCTATCATTTAAAGTGGATGGCCGTTTGGCATTGCTGCTTGCTCTATTTATGCAACAAATTGCAAAGCGAGAATCACATCAGCGATTGCAATATTTAGTGGCTCGGACGAGATTATAAATATATTTGCAGTCAATCATGGCCATCACTCATATTATAGTGTTTGCTTTTGACATCTCATGTGTGCCATTTCATCCATCAATCATAATTGAGATCATTTCATTTTTATACTAATTTTATGGTTAAGATTATGCTCCACATTAAACGCAGTGTAGCTGCCTTGGGTTTGGCCGCATTCTTATAATTAAACTTGGATCAGCCTGAAATTTGCATTCGTTCGCTCGAATTATAAACATCTTTATGAGAATTAGGAGGTTTGAACATCTGAACCCTCTTATAAGTCCCCAGTTACAATTATAATTAAGCATTATCTGGTCTTTATGTAAGTGCATGTCGTTTGTTTTTACATACAAATCTTTAGAACCCCTGGCAAAATACACAAGGATTAAAATTCATATGCATATTACTTTTATTGAAGTGCTACCTATCTAATATGATTTTTTTTCTTTATGTTTCCATACAGTTGCTTAAGTGCATTTTCTGCTTAAATTTAAGCAGTTAGAGTGTTCTATGCCAATTGTCAATCATGAAAAAGATAAGTTGGAATCTTTTCCTATTTAGTGGAGCAGCTATAAAGGGGGCTGGAAATAAGCAACAACTGCTTATTGAAAAAATGCTACATGACTCTACAAATTTCTTTCCCTTTTTTTATTGTCTTGAACTTTTATGTTCAAAAAAATATTGTTACTAATTTTATAAAACAAGCAGAAAAATTAGATATTTATGAGGACACTAGCTCTACAAATTGCTCCTTAAAGAGTTGAGCCTGCTAGCCAAAATAAGATAAACAGCTGCATGGGGACCTACCCTAAGACTGCAAATTCAAATTAGCTGCTATATTTAGGAAAAACAAATGATCTGACATCAAAATCATTTCTGAAACTTTCCATTTCTTGGGCATTTAATTTCATAATAAATGGATTTGAATGTCAATACGGTAATATCTGGATGTTCCCTATTATCAAACCGATCTTGAGCCCTAAAATTAGGAGAATTCCATTGATGTTATTGAATAAAAAATGATATTTTTCGCAGGAAATGGAATTGAATATTGCAATAATTGACAAATCAAAAAATCCGATAGAGACAAGATTTAAGCGACTATTTGATCTGGAATATAGGATGTGGAATGCTACCATATTTTTCTTGCTGGCATGGAACTCAAGAACAGTTGTCCCTTGAACCTTAGGAATACCTTTCCCTAGTCAATAGAATGAAATTGTTCCTACAACTATAAAAGCTCCTCCCATCTCTCTTCTTCAACTGTAACAAAAAGACTCAAATTACGTTCCCATGATCTGGTACCAATGGTTAGCGCATCAAACCAATCGGGGATAGTTATTAAAATCACAGATTGCTTGTGTAATAACTTTAACACGATAATAAAACAAAAAAAACCCAATATGTGTACTTTTTCATACATCGTTACCTTTTCCTACCATGTTAAAATAAATTCAGTTGCATACTTACAAATTATAATCCATGGTATCTCCGGTATTTCTGGGATATTTTAATACGCAACATTCAATACTTAATAAGAAGACAAAATGTGTATATTCGTATAACTTGGCCACACAGTGATATTCTACAGACATGGCTTCTACCTGCCCAACACATCTATCATTATGCACTTTGGCATTTGAAGGAAACTTGAACTCCTTCAGTACCGACTGTTGCTAGGAAGCACTGGAATCCCTGAGACTCCAAATCAACTTTTACTTTCTCAACTACCTTGGCAGATAACACTGTTCATATGTCAAGATTACAAAACAAGGACGGAGAACTGGAGAGAAGCAGATGAATGAATCTAAATCTTAAAAATTACTTAAAAATAGAAACTCAAATACAGATTTCACTCCATCGAAGAGCTAAAAAAAATTCCTTATCATCAAATGGGATAAAAATCATTCTTAACCTGATACTTCACAGACTCAGGAATAGTTAAGAGACATGGCATGTTTGAGAGTATTCCATGCTAGAACAACACGCCTCAAATGTCGAAGTTAGCATTAATTGTGGGTTACCATTTTCTCATATCCCACAAATATTATTTAAAAGAAGCTTATTTTGTTGCAATCAATCTACTCCAGAGTTCTTAAAAAGGGAATGTTCTGCAAGAACAGCATTTATAGTCTGAAAAGGCACAGGAGAAAAAGAAAATAAAGTTGCTTTCCTCAAAAAGCTCCATCCAGATGCTTCACTGGTATAAAGGTTTATTCAGCGCACAATTCTCGATTTGCACAATAGAAAGTCAATTTTAGCTTCAAGAACTAAAAGTAACATCTTTATTGGTGTGAAAGACCAACAAGTAATTTATTTGTTAGCAGTTAGTAGAATTGATGATTACATTGTTTATCTGGTCATTGCAGCAAATTGTGTTTGTTGCAACCATAAGCCTACACCATCAGACATACATATACGCTCAACCAAATATTTGGCTCCTAAGTTTGATTTCACTGGGCATCGTTTTCCTTCCCAAGTCCTCAAGTTTTATATCATCCCTCACCAATTAGTAATTGTAAGTATTGTCATTTGCTTAATACGAAAGTGGTAACTTTGTTTTATTTTAAAATGTTCCAAAAAATTTACAATATCAAAATCTACATTTCACTGACAGTGATGCCTAAATATTATCATGAGATACATTCCAACGTCCAGTTTGAGAAAATCGACAGTATAACCTTCCAGAATAAAGAAAAATCTCCACTATATTCGTTGTAATACCGGCCTGCACTGTATAATGAATCATGATCTTCAAATTTCAATCCAGCTTTTGGCTCCCAAAACAACAGATTGCAAAACCCTAAGAATGTGCCTTCTTCTATAATCAAGCTGAGCAATTGCTTTGGCCAAAGAACAAGGTACCTTCTGATTTGAGCAGATTTGATCTGTATTCTAGATCTCAATTTCAAACTCGCTTGGTATGGCACTTGTACTTCAAATGAATTTTTAGGATCTTAACTCTTCTACTAGCTTCTCTATAATCTTCTGCTTTTGATCCTTCTAATTTCTCGACTTCTATCCTTTTATCTCTAATTCCAGTTATCCTTACTGATCTCCTATTCTTATGCTACTGTTCTTGATTCTTACTGATCTCCTATTCGTATCCTACTGTTATTACCAAATTAACTCAGATTTGATATTTTTGTCCCAAGTTAAGGGGATATAAGACATTTGAAGTTAAAGAACTATTCATTTATTTCATCAGATTAAGTTATCTGTATATTCATTAACACTCCTATCCAACCTTATTACTATTCCAGTTCATAGACAAAAGGAGTAGATGTTATCCAAGGTGCCTAGATACCAACTGCAATGGGCTCCCTCAAAGTTTACAGATCCAAGCCCTTAGCCTTTCTTGGGACTATGCCTGCAAGGCGCTTAAGGTCGCTGATCCCTACCCTATCTTGGGACAGATAGCCATTGCTTGGATTTATACAAGCCCCTCCTTGGAAACATCACAATCCCTTCCTCTTTAGGTACTAAATAGTAACAAATCTGAACATATATTTATACGTATATATTGGGATATGCAAATGTACATAATATATGTATATTGGCCAAATATACATTTATATAATACGGTAGAAAATATATATAATTCTGATTTCATTATGATTAACATATATATAATATTTATATGTATTAGATAATTCTTATAGTTTAGATATATTAGATCATTTAGATATCTATTATAGATTGTTCAAATATGTATGTTTAATCTTTTAATTATTTAATTCAGTCATTGCTTCTGACATGTAATTCATATATATACTTATAATATATCTATTCGACCATATACTGGTTCTTTATGCTACGAAGATTCAGATATAATATTCAATGATCAGTATTACTTCATTGCTGCTTGCCAGCGACATATTTTTTAATTCCTGAAACTGAATATCCTATTACTTACAGTCTTTGGCTGTCACTGTTAAGATCTCATGTATTCCTGATTTGAATTCCACTTATCTATCATAACCTTCCTTCCCTTTCCTCGAATGAACCCTCTTCCCTTTATATCTCTTGATGTGAGGGAGAGGTCACACCTTTTCATCATAAATGCCATTTGGCAAGAGACACAACCCTTCATAATTAGCACCCTTCGGAAGAGTGCATCTCTTCATTATTTCTGACCCTTTGAAAGAGATACACCATTTCACAATCAGATCTGCACTTCCTTATTTAAATCATATATGTACTTCTCATTCCCTATTCTCCCCCTTCAAATGAAGTTCTTTTCTCCCTTTTATTCTTCATACTCGAGGGAGTCACAACTTATCATTGCGTGCCTTTTGACCATTCATTAACTTTAATCAACTCTTAATTATGTGTAATTATATTCTTTTATATTTTAATTTAATTTTTAATTTCTATTCTTTTATATTTTAATTTTGTTATCATTTATTATTTAATTATATTTCAAAAGTGGGGACATTCCACTTTTGCCTCCACCGCAACTGGAAAAAATAACTGCAAAAAACAAAGGGGTTTTTTGTTTCATCTTTCGTTTGCAAAAACGACTGGAAAAAACAACTGCAACTGCAACTCGACTAGCTCATCTTCCGTTTGTTGAAACTTGAAAAAAACGTCTGTCGTCTTTGACTTTCAATTCAGGTTTTTATTTTTGTTAAAATTTATTTGCAAAAACATTTTGATTTTGATTAGTTCATAGTCATACTGTATACATTGTAAGTATCTATATGTAAATATTTATAAAATATATTTAGTATTTACATTGTAAATATAAAATACATTATATCTCAAATGTAAATAAAAATATAAATATATTTACTTATGTAAAAACTAAAACAGATATGTTCCCAAATTCTTCTTTGTATTGAAATATATTTAAAATAGACATGTAAATATATTTACATATAAATGTAAATATAAAATAAATATTTACATATAAAATGTAAATATATTTTGATTTTAAATATATTTACTATTATCAAAAAAACTAAACCATTATCCCATACAACAGGCACTAACAAGCAAATATCGCATTGTAAGGTTGAGCGATGAAATTTGTTGTTTTCACAGGTTTGATGGTATTGTTTCATAATTATAATGCAATGAATATATGTATTGATCGCTGTTTAAGATACTTCGCACTTATCAATTTCGGTGAGAGTTAGAAACAACTTTCCTCAAGGTATATATACGATTGTAATTAGAAAGACAGTCACGTCTATGATAGACGTGACTCCTTGAGGAGTCATGACTATTCTTAACAGCAAATGCCACGTATAATACTTATGGTATATTAGTTTGTATCCTGTTTGACACAACGTAATTATAATACAGTTAGTCAATATCGTTTGACAATTACATCACCCATGATTTAGTATATTAGTTTATATCTCAATTGACATTTGTAAGTCGATGACAATAATACATCGACCATCATACTTGATGGTAATAACATACCGATAGGAATATGATTTGGTATAATCAGTATTAATATAATAGATATTATAAAATCAACTTAGTAATA
>MU223136.1:1842087-1865542 GCA_018584345.1 Thuja plicata | reverse complement strand
ATATTAAAAATATGGATATAATAGATATCAATAATAAATATTAATATCTATTCATATATATATTTCATAATTTGTCTATTATAGTGTGGTCGATATTTTATCTAATCGACGCTATAATTATCAACAAAATTTATATACAGTCCTTAACACCTAACTCATTCTTTTTAAAGGCATAAAATCTAATAGCAGAATAATCACATCATGTAAAACTAGACTTAGACGGCTATGTGGTGACTACCCTCTTTAAATGTCTGATAAGTTTTAACTTTTGATCTCTCTTATTTCATAGACTTAGCTAATATTTGATCTCAGACTTAGACAACTATTTGGTGACTTCCCTCTTTAAAAGTCTGATAACTTTTGATCTCAGTTACTTCATAGACTTAGCGAATATTTGATCTCAGACTTGACAACTATTTGGTGACTGCCCTCTTTAAATGTTTGATAAGTTTTGATCTTTGTTACTTCATAGACTTGGCTAATATTTGATCTCAGACTTAGACAACTATTTGGTGACTTCCCTCTTCAAAATTAGATAATAGATACAACATAAGATTTTACTTTTGCAAGCTGTCATCTTTATTTGTAAATTTTTGTCCCACGTTTCTAATTCTTTATCCTTGCACTTGCAAACTTGCAGTGCCAGTAATTGAAGAAAATGGTTGGTGGCGGAAAGAGGGACAAGTTATGGAAACATGGGACACCAGGAGAAAATCGAGGAGATGTGACTTGTAACCATTGCACAAAACAGATGACTGGGGGCATAAGTCGACTCAAATATCACCTTGCAAAGATCAAATGTCATGATATTACACCATGTGACCGCTGTCCCGAAGAGGCTATGAGGGAGGCTTTAGCAAGCCTTAAAGCATATGCACAAAAGGAAGGAAAAAAGAACACAGCAGAGGCCATGGAAGCCCCAATGGGAGATTTTAGTTCTATAGGGTCACAAACAGGTGCATGAGCTTCTTCTTCTATTAAGCCACGGATACAAGGATCGGGAAATGTGGTCGGGCATATATCAGACTTTTGGGTTTCACATAACACTCCTAGTGCTCAACCCAGATTGCAAGGCACTGCATGGAACAAAGAGATGCACCAACAGACAAAGTTGGCAGTTGCAAGATTTTGGTTTTACAACAATCTTCCCTTCAATGTGTTATGTAGTCTGTATTGGGATCAATTGGTCACTGCAATGATCGTGTCTAGTAAGGGGTTCAAGGCCCCAAGTCGTTATGAGGTGAGCGGGCCATTGTTACAGGATGAGGTCCAAAACATTCATCGACTTGTTAAGAGAAAAGAAGAATTTGAGAACCGAAAGGTTGCACCATTATATCTGATAGGTGGACAAATGGCAAGAATAGGACGCTCATCAACTTTCTAGCTACTTCAGGGGGACAGTATTTCTAAAATTAGTTGATGCCTCTAATCAAGTTAAAAACCCAGAGACTTTGTGCAACATGTTGAATGAGGTGGTGATGGAAGTGGGAGTGGGTAATGTCATTCAAATTGTGACTAATAATGCAGCTACATATGTGGCAGCCGGTAAAACTTTGACAGCTAGGCATCCAACATTATTTTGGAGCCCTTGTGCTGCCCATTGTCTTGACTTGGTCCTTGAGGACCTAGGGAAATTGAGTTGGGTCGAGAAGGTGGTTCAAGATGGAAGAAATATCACAAAGTACATCTACAACCACACATGGGTGTTAAGTCTTATGAGAAAGCACATTGATGGTAAGGATTTCGTGCGATTGGGGGTTACACGCTTTGCTACTAATTTTCTCACCTTGCAGAGCATATTAGCCACATTGCCCAACCTAAAACAGATGTTTGTGAGTAAGAGATGGTTGGAGAGTCCTTGTGCCAAGAATCCTAAAGCAGAAAAGGTTGTGAAGGTTGTTTTTGATGTTAGATTTGTCAAGATGATGGAGGAGATCATCAATGTAAGTTTTCAAATCTTGATTGATGATTTATTATTTAATTTTTAGATATTGCAATTCGCTAATTTTTGTTAATTTTTTAATGTCCAGGTGTCAGAACCGTTGGTGAGGGTTCTGCGAATGGTGGATGGGGATAAAAACCCCATGGGGTATCTATATGAGGCAATAGATAGGGCCAAAGAGGTCATTATGCACTTGTATGGGTCAAACAAGACCAAATATGAACCCATATGGCGCATAATCGATCAGAGGTGGCGCTGACAACTCCAACATATTCATGTTGTTGCCTACTACTTGAACCCCAAGTTTCACTTCTCCAACATTTTCACAGCAGACGCAGAGGTTCAAATTGGCCTGGACACATGTATTCGGAGATTAGTTGATGATGAGCACATGTTTCATGGCTTTCGCTAGCAATGGCCCACTGAAGTCTTTAGTTATTGGGGTCTTAAACCCCTTGCCTGCAACTATAAATGCGGTAACCAAACCTTCCCAATATGAGTTGTTTGCCACAGTGAAAGGCAACTTGTTGTAGTACCGAAAATTTCCTATTGCTTGCTCATGTTTTTCTTTATTCCATCTCGTACCTTCAACTGAGGGTTCTGCTCCTGGAACATTGCATGGAACAAAAAAATTAGGGTCTAATGTATAAGGATTCCGAGTCTTGGTAACCTCAACCTCATTGTCACCAATAGATGAATTTAGTTGATAGATGCTTGCACTTCTGCGAGTGCGACCAACGGGAGCCGAAGCAGATAAATTCTAATCCATTGCAGCTATCATGGCTTCTCTTGTTTTTTCCCTTTCTTCTTTTTGTAATTCATATTCAGCAAGAAGGGCCTTCATGTGTCTAATAATCTCTGGAGTTGTGTTGGGGCAACCTTCTACATTTTGTCCAGGTATTTTGGCAAGGTGGTATTTTAATCAATTCACTCCACCTGTCATCCATACTCCACCTATCATCAAGTTGCAACATTTCGTGCAAGTCACCTCTCCCTTTTTATTTCCTTTTATTCCATACTTCCATGCTTCATCTTTTTTCCTTCCTGATTTTGGGGCTGCCTTTCTAGTTGAAGTTGACATTGTTGTTATAATATGAAAAAAAAATCAATAGATTTTTATAGAAAATCAACAAAAAATTGATAATGAATTGTTTGATAAAAATACTATTCAAAACAAAGATAAGAATGCAAGGAATTAAGTTAACAAGGGAAATGGAAAAAAATTTGCTAGCACTTCCCCTTGTTTTTCAAGATTTTATTGATTTATGATAGAGGGAAATGAAAAAAAAGGAAAAAATCTTAACCTAGATCTATTTTGCTGCTTTGATGTTGTTTCCTCAACTTATCATGTACAGGCAATAAAAAAGAACAAATGACTCAAAAAGTGAAATAATGAAATTATAAGTTGACTAGGCATGTACAGGCAGCGGCAAGAGTCCATAAAGACTCACGAGTCCTGATGTTGGACTCACCCGAGTCCATGTAAAAGATTCCCAAGTCCAACAAGTTGGACTCGCCTAGACTCAACTCTTTGTGGGCATATCTGATGCAGTGATGGTAAGTGTGTTTTGGTGATGACATAGTGATTTGATAACAAGATGATCAGATATTATATTGTCATCGATGTCAATTATTGACTTTGTGTTCTTAGTACGTTGTCAAGCATATTTGTGATGAATTATGAGTTTCAGTGGTTGCTATCTTTAAGGGAGACCTAGGTATGTCTCTGGATGTCAAATGCATGACCGCTATTGTTGAAGTAAGTTTATGTGAAAGTTGTAATCGAATGAAGTATAACAATACAACTGCTAGAACAATTGATGACAGGTGATAGATGATATGAATGTTTTGTCAAATCCATAATGTATCTTGTGACGCGGTCATAGGATATGGTGATCAACAATGTTTAGATGCTACAGTTGCAATCGCAACTACATTGAGTAATCGATAAGAAGGTTAAGTGATCGGTGAACAAAAACAGTGTTATTGAATGGGTTAAGTGTTTATGTTGTTGAGCTACCGATGGCAAATCTTGTATAAGTGATTGGTATCGATGCGGTGGTGATTAATGATGAATGATTCATGATCTAATGACGGTATTCATGATTGGAGGTGATGATTTGGCATCACATTGATCGATGTTATCGTGTGGAGAAGAGTCTAGAGAAAGTTTAATTATAGTCAAAACGTGTTTGACTCTTTGGCTCAATTTCATATGTAAATCGTTGTATAGGCCGACACAGTCTTGGAAATATGTTTTTTGTATTTAATTTTGGTGTTTGGCTCGTTTGATTTGAGTGGGATGCTCTATGATTTCATTTTAGGGTTTGATCAAGGCGATGGACTTAATAGTTAATTATATAATGGTTGAAGTTCAATGCAAAGTGTGTTGATCGTGTGTATTGTGCAAGTGCAGTGTAAAGTGCATGTTGTGATCAAACCAAGGAAGAGTTAAGTATGCTCAGAAGATATTGTGTGCTTCAATGGATCTGATCAAAGCAGAGGTAGTGCTATTTTGCAGATCATTGTTGTTGTTGTTCCCTAATAGTTACATCAGTTGAAATCCCCTAACAAGGTAGATTCTAACAGTTCTTTATTGTAAATCCTCTAACAAGGTGACACATTAGCTTGTGTTTTTAAGTCCTCTAACAAGGCTACTCTTAACAGGGTAAAGGTTCTAACAGGCCTAAGTTAAATCCCTTGACCGGGTAGCACCTAACAGTGTTGTTGTAAACTCCTAACAGGGTTAAGCTCCTCACGGGGCGTACTTCAGAAGAGTAAATCATTTAGTGGGTACTAATCCCCACCGTGGTTTTTTCCTTATTTGGGTTTCCACGAGATAAATCTGTGTCAAATTTGTGGATGCTTAAGTTTTCATTTACTGCTATTAAGGTTAATCTTGCGAATGGTGTTTAAAGTTTAAGTGGTTGTAAAGTTGGTTGATTTTGTAGATTACCGATTCACCCCCCCTCAGTATTCTGATCTCAGGTTTAACAATTGGTATCAGAGCTCTACTCCTCTGTTGGGGTGAAGCTTAACAGCTTGAGGTAAAGATCTAAAGATGATGCGAAAGGAAGGTCCTAAATTCACAAGAGGGAACTACTCCATATGGTGTGGTTGAATGAAGCTCTATCTTAAGGGCTTGGGTGATCAGTATTGGGAACATGTGGAAAATAAGTATACTGTCCCTCCAAGAACCGTAACTCCAAATCAGTCGAAGCTTAAGCATGAACATGTGGCTACTATGGAAGCTATTGCAAGTACCCTTTCAGATGCAGAGTATGTTGATGCTTATGAAATGTGGGAGAAGTTAAAAATTGTCTTTGGTGGAGATCCACATGTGCAGAAGGCAAAGGTTGGCAGCTTAAGAGGAAAGTATGATGAGATGAGAATGCAAGACAATGAGAACATTGAGATATACAGTCATAGAATCAAAGAAGTTGCTGCTACCAAAGGTGTTGGTGGTAATCTTCCTGAGGAGGATGTGGTAAGCAAAATGTTAAGAACTTTATTACCTCAGTATGCTATTAGGGTTTCAGCTATTCAAGAGCTCAGATCTTTAGGAACTTTTACTGTTACTCTAGATGCATTAATAGGGAAGTTAACTACATTTGAGTTAAGCAATTATGATAATAGCATGCCTAAAGTTGAAGCTGCTTTCAAGTCATCATTGACTCTTGTTCCCTCTAGGAAAGGAAAAGAGATGTCTAACAGTTCTTCAGAATGTCACTCTAACGATTATGAATCTATCGTGTCTGAAGAAAGAGATCAGGAGGATCTAGAAGCCTTGATTGCTAGAAGGTTGCCTAGAGGAAAAGGTAAATACAAGGATAAGTTGCCTTTGAAGTGCTTTGCTTGTAACGAAATTGGTCATATTGCATCTAGATGCCCTGACAGTGACAGAACGGAGAAACCAAGAAGATTCAAGGATAGGAATAAGAAAGTTTGTTTCTTAGCTGAGGAAGGTGTTACCGATGAGGAATCTAATGGAAGAGATGAAGAAGAAATTGTGTTTGTTGCAGTGAAAGAAGATCCTTCAGAAGAAGGTGAGAGAGCTTTAGTTTCTAACATGAATCACAGTGGTAATTGGATTATTGACAGTAGATGCACTCATCACATGACCAGTGATAAAAACAAGTTCATAAAGTTGGAGGAATGTGATGGAGGCTCAGTAAGGTTTGGGAATGATGCTCCCTGCTTGGTGAAAGGTAAAGGATCCATTACTTTGAATGATAAAACTCTTTGTGATGATGTTTACTGGGTTGATGATTTAAGATACAATTTGTTAAGTGTTGCTCAGTTAAATAACAAAGGTTTCAGATTAGAGTTCAATGAAGGTATTTGCAGAATTATTGGGAAATCAGGAGAACTAGTTGCTACCGGTGAACAAACAAGAGGTAACTTGTTCCATCTGAATTCTACTACTAAGAGTTGTCTTCTACCTAAGGTTGAATATTTTCGGTAGTGGAATAAGAGATTTTGTCATGTAAATTTTGATAACTTAATGAAAGTAAGTAAGATGAAGTTAGTGAGAGGTTTGCCCAACCTAGTGAAACCGGACAATGTAATGTGCAAAGAATGTCAGCGTGGAAAGTTAACTAGTTCCAGTTTCATCAATAAAAATTACTCTTTTGAAAATATCTTAGATTTGGTTCATACCGATCTGTGTGGTCCTATGAGAACTAGGAGTTACTATGGTGATAGATACTTCATGTTGTTTGTTGATGATTTTTCTAGAATGATGTGGGTTATTTTCTTAAAGGAAAATTCTGAAGTTTTCTCATGTTTAAGATCTACAAAGCTAGAGTGGAGAAGGAGACCGGTAAGACTTTGAAATGTCTTAGATCTGATAGAGGAGGTGAGTTTACTTCACATGAGTTTACTACTTACAGTGAAGATCAAGGAATTCAGAGACATATGTCTGCTCCAAGAACACCTCAGTAGAATGGTATTGCTGAAAGAAGAAACAGATCAATCATTGATTGTGCAAGGACATTAATGATTTAGAAAGGTGTTGCTCAGACCTATTGGAGAGAAGCGGTGAGCACTGCAGTTTACACTTTGAACAGATTTCAGCTAAAGAAAGGTACAGACGAAATCCCCTATGAGTTGTGGTATGATAGAACACCATGTGTTAATTTTTTCAAAATCTTTGGAAGTAGATGTTACATTAAAAGAGATGAAAATTCTGGAAACTTTGATCCAAGAAGTGATGAAGGGATATTCTTAGTATATTCCTCTTAGAGTAAAGCTTACAAGTGCCTGAACAAAAGAACAAATAAGATAGTGCAAAGTGCTAGTGTTAGAATAGATGAATTTTCTGAAAAGAATGATGAATCCAGCAAGAAGGAACTTGAAAACTATCAAGGGTTTGTTTATGTGCAATCGGTGGATCAAGACACTACAGAAGAACCGATGGAAAGACAAGTCAATGAACAGGAACAGATACAAACAGTTGAAGGAAATCCAAGAACTAAATCGGTATTGCCTAAGTATGTAAAGTTGAATCACTCACTTGATCAAATTATTGGAGACAAGAATGCAGGTGTGTTAACTAGGAGAAAGGCAAGAGAATGAACATGTTTGTTATCTGAATTTGAGCCCAAAACAGTAAAAGAAGCATTGGAAAAAGAAGATTGGGTGAAAGCTATGGAAGAAGAATTGGAACAGATTGAGAGGAACAAAACCTGGACATTAGTGCCCAGACTGGTGAACAAGAATGTGATTGGTACAAAATGGATTTTCAGGAACAAGATGGATGAGACTGGTGAAGTGGTAAGAAATAAGGCAAGGTTGGTCTGCAAAGGATATGCACACGAGGAAGGCCTAGACTATGGTGAAACATTTGCACCTGTGGCCAAACTTGAAGGTGTAAAAATATTGCTTGCTTATGCTGCTTACAAAGGATTCAAGGTATATCAAATGGATGTCAAGTTAGCTTTTCTTAATGGTATTTTGGAATAAGAGTTATACATTGAACAACCTGAAGGATTTGCTAATTTAGAAGGTAAGAATATGGCATGTAGATTACAGAAAGCTTTGTATGGATTGAAACAAGCACCTAGAGCATGGTATGAGAGGTTGCACTCATATCTAATTCAAATTGGTTTTGTCAGAACAAGTGACAACAACAATGTGTATTTGAAGATAGAGAAAGATGACAAGTTGCTAACTGCAGAGATATTTATAAATGATATCATTTTTGGTGGCAATGAAGAGTTGAGCAGATCATTTGCAGATGAGATGAGGAAAGAATTCGAGATGTCTATGATTGGTTAGATCAAATTCTTCATTGTATTGCAAGTTCAACAGATTAAAGATGGTATCTACATAAGTCAGTCCAAGTATGTAAGAGAAAAACTAAAGACTTTTCGACTAGAAGACTCAAAACCAGTTGGTACCCCTATGGTAACTGGTTGCAAATTGTCAAAGGAAGATGATTTTAAAGAAGTGGATGAGACACTTTATAGGTCCATGATCGGTAAGCTACAGTATGTTGTACACAGTAGACCGGGCATAGCACATGCAGTTGGATTAGTAGCTAGATTTTCTTCTAATCCTAAGGAATCTCATATGGTTGCAGTAAAGAGAATCTTCAAATATCTTAAGGGGACTGAAGATTATGGTCTCTGGTATGGACATAAAGGTGATTTTTCTTTGAATGCAATTACTGATGCTGATTGGGAAGGTAATGTTGATGATCGGAAGAGCACAAGTGGTGGTGCATTCTTTCTTGGTGAAAGACTTGTATCCTGGACAAGTAAAAAGCAGAATTGTAAATCACAATCGATAGCTGAAGCTGAGTATGTTGCTGCTGCAATTAATTGTACTCAGATAGTGTGGGTTAAGCAGATTTTGGAAGGAATACAGGAGAAGGTAACTGAACCGGTGGTTATCTATTGCGACAATACAAGTGCTATTAACATATCTAAAAACCCGGTGATGCACTCTAAGACTAAGCACATAGCTATCAAATATCATTTTCTTAGAAAACAGGTTCAGGAAAAGGAAGTATGATTGGAGTATGTGCCAACTAAGGAGCAAGTTGTTGATATCTTTACTAAGCCATTGCCTAAGGATACTTTTGAGTACCTAAGAGGTAGGTTAGGGGTAATTCCCCTATCTGCTCTAAATTAAGAGAAGATGCAATTGCATCAGTCCAATTGTATTCATTTAATATTCTTGTGTGGATTGATGTTGTGAGGCTACTCCTTAGGGGGAGCAGTCTGGGAAGTGATGTTCTTTGGTTAATCAAGTACAGCAAAGGTGATATCAGGTGTATTTGGCATTGTTGTCAAAGGGAGAGAAGATGTATGTACAGGGGGAGAAGATGTATGTAAAAGAAGAAAAGATGTGAAGATGTATGAGAGAAGTCTAGTGAAAGGGAGAGTAAATGCAGAATAGGTGAAAGACAGAAGTGGAAACATTTTTCTTCATGTTTCATGTTTGTTAAAGAGAGTGTTGCCATCATTGGTGAAGCATATTTGGTAAAGCATAGAGTGTTGCCATCAATGCCAAAGGGAGAGATTGTTAGCATATCTAATGCAGTGATAGTAAATGTGTTTTGGTTATGATAGTGATTTGATTACATGATGATCAGATATTATATTGTCATTGATGTCAATTATTGACTGTGTTCTTAGTATGTTGTCAAGCATATTTGTGATGAATTATGAGTTTCAGTGGTTGTTATCCATAATGTATCTTGTGACACAGTCATAGGATATGGTGATCAACAATGTTTAGATGCTACAGTTGCAATCACAACTACTATGAGTAATTCGTAAGAAGGTTAAGTGATCGGTGAACAGAAACAGTGTTATTGAATGGGTTAAGTGTTTATGTTGTTGACCTACCAATGGCAGATCTTGTATCAGTGATTGGTATCGATGTGGTGGTGATTAACGATGAATGATTCATGATCTAATGACGTTATTCATGATTGGAGGTGATGATCTGGCATCACATTGATCGATGTTATCGTGTAGAGAAGATTCTAGAGGAAGTTTAATTATAGTCAAAACGTGTTTGACTCTTTGGCTCAATTTCATATGTAAATCGTTGTATAGGCCGACGCGGTCTTGGAAATATGTTTTGTGTATTTAATTTTGGTGTTTGGCTCGTTTGATTTGAGTGGGATGCTTTGTGATTTCATTTTAGGGTTTGATCAAGGCAACGTACTTAATAGTTCATTATATAATGGTTGAAGTTCAATGCAAAGTGTGTTGATTGTGTGTATTGTGCAAGTGCAGTGTAAGGTGCATGTTGCGATCAAACCAAGGAAGAGTTAAGTATGCTCAGAAGATATTGTGTGCTTCAGTGGATTTGATCAAGCAGAGGTAGTGCTATTTTGCAGATCATTGTTGTTGTTGTTCCCTAATAGTTACAATAGTTAAAATCCACTAACAGGGTAGATCCTAACAGATCTTTATTGTAAATCCTCTAACAAGGTGACACATTAGCTTGTGTTTTTAAGTCCACTAACAAGGCTACTCTTAACAAGGTAAAGGTTCTAACAGGCCTAAGGTAAATTCCTTAACCGGGTAGCACCTAACAGTGTTGTTGTAAACTCCTAACAGGGTTAACCTCCTCACAGGGCGTACTTTAGAAGAGTACATCATTAAGTGGGTACTAATCCCCACCGTGGTTTTTTCCCTAGTTCAGTTTCCACAAGATAAATCTGTGTCAAATTTGTGGATGATCTTGGATGCTTAAGTTTTCATTTACTGCTATTAAGGTTAATCTTGTGAATGGCGTTTAAAGTTTAAGTGGTTGTAAAGTTGGTTGATTTGGTAGATTACCGATTCACCCCCCCTCTCAGTAATCTGATCTCAGGTCTAACACTCTTGAGTCCATGGCAAGTCAACTATGCTCATCATTGGACTTGCGAGTCCATTCGAGTCCACGGCGAATCCATAGATATTTCCAACTATGCTCAACATTATTCAACCTTCGATTGATTGTGATGGCTCATATTCCCAAATTGCTTCATCTTCGTGAATTTTCTTCATCCTCTTCGTTTTGGTCATTTTCTCCTTGAATTGTTCTTGTCTGGACATCTCGACCTTCTTGTGATAATTGGGTTTCCTTCATGTTGATGTTGGATTTCCAAAACAAATCCAAGATTGATGTGGCTTTCCTCATTTGTAGAGTAATCCACTTTCCTTCTACAAATTGAACCTTGACTTCATTATGTCGTTGGAGTATCCTCTTCCTTGCTCACCTTCATTCCATCATCGATCCTTATATCAATCCACTCTCTTGACCGGCAGCATTCCTACAAGAAAAAGGGAATCTTGGATTAAAGTTACGAGTTAAGAATGAAATGCAAGAGAATGACGAAACAATCCTTCAACAAGTACTAGAATTTTGATCCTTTTAAATTTAACTCGCATTTAGCTCCCTTGACTTGGATTAGGAATCTGAATTTATTCCTTTCATCGACTTTAAACCTCATTTGTTACTCTCATAGAAAATCTGGAAATGTACTTCTTGTCAATGAATTTTATTTCAATTCTGATTTTAATTGCTTTGTCACTCAGCTTGACCTGGAATTTCATTTTGCATCTCTGATTTGTCTTTGAATTTGATAAATTCGCCCTTGCCTTGGTCAAATTTGCACTTCCTCTTTACAGACTTGCACCTATCTGTTTTCTGTTTGCCTTGATTTTGCTCTTCACTTATGATATCTGCCTTGAAATGACCTACCTGCTTAAGTTTGCACTTGTTCAGGTCTGATCTGCATTTGATTTGTTTTGAATTGTGATTAAATTGTGATTGTGATCCTTTATTTATACCATTCCAATTGAGGGTCGCACCACTTGGAGTAGAAGGCTGACCTAGCCTTTCAATTTTTAATTTTGCATCTTTAAGTCTCTTTTCTTGAGTGCTCATATTAGATTTGCAAATTGCATTAAGGAGGTTGACCTAGACACTGAGAAAATTTGAATTTTGCAAATAAAGTTGATTTCCTTCCTTGGGCAGAAGTGAGAGGGGAAGCTGGAAGTGCATTTCTTCTAGGTCGGAATTCCAACTAGGAACTGGAAATGAGCAAATGCTATGTCAGAATTCCAACTAGGAGCTGGAAATGAGCAAATGATTTGCTTTTTACTTGAAATTCATTTAGATTTTGCATGTTCACTCAAGAATTCACTTCTTTGTTCAAAACTTCCTTATTTGTTTGAGAATTTTCCCTTTTAGCCCTCTTTGAAATTCTTTTAAATCTCACCTCCAACCCAAAGATCTTCATTTTTAATTCCACACTTTTTTTAATCTTGCAATATTTTTGTACACTCCTTGGGCGGAATTTCATGATGGAACTGGAAATGACATGTTTGGGCAGAATTCCTATGGCAAGCTGGAAATGCAACCTAGCTTGGGCAGGTTTGGAACTAAAACCTGGAAATCACTCCAAGACTTGTGCAAATTTTGAATTTGATATGGAAACACAATGAATCATTAACCACCTCCAAGCTTTTCACTTGAAACTTCTTCCTCTTTCTTCAATTTCAGATGAAAATTTGTTATCTTTCAATATTTCGCTTACCTCTATCATTTTCCAGATCGAATTTCAACTTGTCGTTGCAATTTTACCTCAAAATGTTCTTGTTTTCTTTAGGCAGGATTCAAGAGATGAGCTGGAAATGTTGATTATGCTGGGCGGAATTCTCAACATAAGCTGGAAATGCACTTGTAATGCTGGGCAGATTTCCACATGTAAGCTCGAAATGAGCCTTCTACCTTGGGAGGAATTTAGAAGTGTAGCTGGAAATGGACAAGGTTTTTCCTCTTTTCACTTAAAATTCGCTTGAATTGCTGGCATTTTTCGACCAAGGATTTGGAATTCACCTAGTAAGTTGATTTGAATTTTCATTTCCACTCAGCGTTTTTTTAATTTCATATTCAAGACCTTGATCCTCAACCCTTGACATCACCTTGCAACTTTGACAACTTACAATATTTTGACAACTTCTACACTTAGTGAAATTTTCACAACTTCATCCTCAATTTTCAACTCTAGCAATCACAACCTTTCAACTCCATGCTTATCTGGCAAATAATTGCCATCTCAACTTATGTAAGGATTGGAAGGGGGCATGAACCTACAGGCAGATTTCCTAAAGGAAATCCTCCTCAAGCCCGGATTTTGCAATTGACATACAATCCTTATGAAATTTTCTCATTCCACACTTCAACCTAGCATTCCTTGGACTCGAATCACCTATTCCTTAGTAGCCAGGAGACTAAGAAACCCAAACCATGTTGCCAACCTAAGGACACTAAGCTAAAGGCTAAGCTACTAAGCAAAAAAAAAGACGGGGTCCCCATTTGCAATGGCGTGTGTGTGTTTACAACACAACATGCATTGGTGTCCAAAATGTGCACTTGTCTAGTTTTGTGTTGGTGTCCAAGTTTGCACATTGCAGTCTTGATCCATCTCGCAATGAGCACTTCTCAAACATTTTAAAGAAATTTTCTAGAATCTAAACAAAAGTTGTTCCCCTAGCTCTATTCTATCTTCCTATCATCTCACTCTGTAGAAATATGTTGTATTTTGCAGGTTATTCTCTCTGTCTTGGGATATGTGCCTTGGTATAAAACCAAATAGTTGACAATTCAGTTAGTTGAGGTCTTGTACCTCCCAATGGACACACTGCTTGAGTAGTTACTGCTATGTTTGGATGTCTTTTGTGTCATCTTGGAAAGTGTATGAAGCCGGTGTCACTCTCATCCTACTCGTGCTTGTGAGTGAACAAGATTATGAACTAGTGTTTAATCCTCAATGTGGAGAAAGTCCCATCCTCTTATATGGTCATCATCGTGACTTCCTCCACTCTTTGTGAAATCTTCTGCATGTACCACCATGCTCGAGGTATTGATGATTTTGTGTATTTGTGATATGTGTTGACACCTTGTGCATGTAAAAATGTGCAATGCGACATGTCAAAAATTTTGTTCACATAATTTTTGTTTGATGTCTTGGGTGAAAGCTTGGAGCATTACATCAATTTTCCATGATGATTGTGGTATACAAAACATGGTGTGTTGGCTTGGTAATAAGTTTCAAGATTGCAACACCTGTACCTAGGTTTTTGCAGCAGATGGTATTTTAATGCTTCACTTCAATTTGTTGGCTTGGACTTGTGGATCATGTAATTTTTTGAGCATCTACACATTGTGTGTAGTATCCAATAAATGGCTGTCGAATTCTCAGTCAGGTCCAGCATTTCTGCCCTCATTTGGCATTGTGGAGAGCAATCAGCAATCAACAGGGTGTAACTCACAGTCAGTTCCAACATTTCAGTTATTTTGGATGATTGAATTCTAGTGACCAGATTCATATTTTGAGCACACATCTTTAGATGCTATATGGTTGGTAGCTTGAAGGGATATTGAAATTTATAGGAAGACCATTATCAGTATTAAAGTAGAATGTACATCTAACAATCTGACTGAGGGGTATATTGGCTGTGGGGATGCGACTACCACATGATGGTTCCTTTGTGAAAAATAACAGACCAGTTTTTCTGTCACATTAAAATAGAGCTTTTACTCCCCAATGAAGAATCAGAAGATGTATTTCATTTAGTTTGTGGAGAGGAGATTCGCTTCTGGTTTGATCCATTCCCAGCATTCAGTCATGTACGGAGAAGTAGCGCTGTTTAACTCTGAGGCAGAACACCGAGGACCATTATTGGAGCGCCACCTGCGGTTTTCATCTGTGATTTTGGTTGCCTTCCCAGACTGCTGATCCCATTGTAGGAAAAATCTTCTAGTTGCAGGAGTTGCCTAGGTTACCAGGAGGTATCTGTAAGGGGAATGTTAATGCCTCTCCTCTCATTTAGTCATGAGCTGTTCCAGCTTAGGTCAGAAACAGCCAGATTGAGATCATCCCATATTGGTACTAGACCTATCACCTCTTCTTGTAAATGGGTGGCTCAAGTTGTAAGAGGCCATGCAACCAAACATTATGTTCAAGATCGCATAAATAATGGTCATGACAGTAAATGGCCCTGAAAACATATAGACTTTAACTCTAGCACAAACTTCTTCCAGATTTTGATTGCTCAGCGACTGGCTGATTGACTGAGTTCTTGGATTTCCAGGCACTAAAACTTTGAGAAGAATTGATAGATTTCTTCAGAGCTTTTAGCTGCTTCCTTTTTTTGTTCTTCTCCAGTTACATCATTCTTCCCGAGATGCACTAGGCAATCTCATTGTTATATGCTTTTTAGACTATCTACATACTATTGGCCACTAGTTGACACTAATATCTGAAATAAAGTAAAGGGTTCACTAAGTAAAAGACAAAAATGTCCATATTTTGTACATATGATTAGAATCTTGCAAATGACCATGCTAAACAATATCTTTCTACCTCCTATTTGCTTTGATAGAAGTCAGTTGCCAAAGTCTCTTTCCCACAATTTTCTGATGTGTAACTGCTTTAATTATTTAATGTAAGCCCTATATAGCAGTCTTAGGGTTGAATCATAACACCTTCTATGGTGATAAGGCGTCATAATAGACAAATAACTCTCAAATCTTAGGCTGTGATTGAAGATATCAATATGTCAAATATCTAATTAAACATAATCATGCTACTCCTATATAAAAGTACCATGGTTGCTCTTCTTTCCCAAATTAATGTCTCTTCAACCTTCACACATTAAGCTGATGCTTCTCCTCATGAAGTAAAACTCTAAGTTCTTGTCTATACATGGTGTGTTAAGGTTTTTCTTGTTTTATGCCATTTACAATGTATTTTATATTCCTCTGTTTCTGTGAACCATATCAGGTTAGGACTCAAAATTGAGAAAAGATCACTTATCTGCCATGAAAACACATTATTCAAGGAGAGAATTGTGTAGAAGGTAACAAGAATGCACTTACAGCTTGATTAACAAAGCATGCCAAAATAGCTAGAAAAGCAAGCCGACAACACATAACAGAAACAGTTAGAATACCATTTAAAACAATAAACATAAGAAGGATACACTTTGGCAATAAAGTCAACACGCAGCCTCCCCCACCAGCTCCTGTCAACTTGGAGCATAATTTGTATTTTGAAGTTGTTTTAAGTACAGCTTCAATGCAAGGATGACTGACACCCATACTCTGCAACAAGCCTTGATTCATCTCCACCAACTCTTCCAGATTTCCTTCCTGTTCACTGATGGATATATCATCTGAAGCAGGTGCTTGAATAATCTCTGCCATCTCCTCACTGATGGCATTAACTGCAGCAAATACTGCACTCATAGCTTTTGGATGCCTTGCTGATCTCTCAGACACCCCAGCAACTAATGCTTTAGTGTTCCTTCCAACCTTTGTATTGGTTATAAGCATCTTGATAGGGAAGATATGCTGGATATGTGTAAGGTGGCCAGACTTAAATTTTACCAGTTTTCCTGAGATGAAAAATTAAACAAATGAAAGTGTCAAAAATCAGATAGCACTTGATGGTAAACAAAAATTTAATCTACTATGGACCTAATTAAAACTTGAAATTAAAGCCTACATGAAACTCAGAAAAACTGAGTTCTGAATCTCAGATGAAATCAGTTTCTGGAATAGAAATTTGCTCATTAAATGGTTATAGATTCCTGGAATGCATAAGAAAATGGATCTAGAAACATACTTATAAAAACAAGCAAAAAACAGATCTATTATTCCTGCAACAAACAAAAAGAACAACCCAAGCTCGCCTTTGAGAAATAGTCAATCTTCTGACTTGTGTGAATACATTTTTTATCCAACAAAAATGATAATTTATTCATCAAGTCTACCCACAATTATACATGGGGGAGTGCTTTATCCTATTTTTGTTTTATAGTTTATTCCTCAGCTATACTTGATATATTCTCTACATGTACTTGTCATGTCCCTTTTCCAGGCATAAGTTGTCAAGTCCCTTAGCCTAAAAGTTTATTTCCCATAAGCTAATGGAGCAAAGTAAGAGAAATAATTTAATAATTTAGTTTGTCTTAAATAACTTTATGCTATGCTTACATAATAGGCAACTTGTGTTTTATTATTACAAGGAGGGTCCATTTTAAAAGTTTCTCTAGAAAAGTGAATTAATTTAATGTTTTATTAAAAGTTTATTTTCTTGACACTTTCAAAATAAAGTAGGAAAATGACTTAAAATTAAACAGAGGGTTATTGAAGGAGAGAAAAGGGCACAAAAGAAAGCATCTGATTTTAAAGTAATTTATGAATTTAAAACCCCAATTTTCTTGAGATTGAACATATGTTTTTTTTTCTGCCTAAGGATGAAACCTCTTCTGACAATGAATTCAAGGACAAAAAGCCTCCATTTCATATGACTAATTCCATCCAACGATTGACAATGTGCTAAACAATTGCAGATGTGTTTATAGCTTTGTTGGTTTAATGTGTGGTGTGTGGATTTTCAAATTTTGTTATGCATTTGTCATGCCCAGACTATGGCTAATACACATCGCAGGAATATAAAGCAATATTAAGTGGCAGCAATTAATATTAAAGAGATGATTAGCGATTAAGGAGAAGCATTGATAAACAAAAGCAGCAATTTAAATCAAAGCAATATGGCCGACTTCATTAGTAAGCAAAAAAAAATATGAAGGTTGACTTGAAAAGAATTATGACTCTTTGAATAGTTGCCACTCTTGAGCATGGTATAAGATGTGGAATGATAAGGCAGTGTGAAATTAAGATGAATATTTTGTCACTGCAGAGAAAAAAAAAATATGAGCAGGAGTAAAAGGTTTAGAAGCATAATACCAGCATCAATGTAGATCTGTCTAAATTGTAACAGCAGATTGAAAGTATATAAACTGCTTTAACCTTATATTCTACAATTAATAATTATAGTAGTATGTAATAATGGAATCAATAATTGTTGTGTGATAATGTGAAATGCATATTCAGAATCATTACTCTATCTATAACCCAGCAAGCAATCATGTGGAGAAGTGGAGGAAATGTAAGGAAGGGGAGCAGATACGAGATCACCATCTAAGTAGACCACACCATGATGGATGACCAATGTGCCTGCCTCTTGGTGCCAAGAGGTTAAGTGTCTGCTTTTGGGCTTAGATAGGAGGATTTCCAGGCACCCTATTGCAATTTCCTTTCAAATCTCTACGATGGTTGATTGTTGAAGAAATCACATGTCATAAGAGGATGAATAAGGAGACATGAATGGGGAGGGCAGATACAAGCACACCACTAGGTAGACCACCCGAAGCTGGATGTCCAATGTGCTTGCCACTTGGGGCCAACAGGGTAAGTGTCCACTCTTGGGCTTAGTGTGAGGATTGCTTCGGGCCAATCTATCATGCTCCCTCGTTCAAACCCTAATGTGATTGAATACTAAAACTGAATATATATAATTGAGATTTATGAATTATATATATAGAGAGAGAGAGAGACACACACACACACACACAATGTTGTTTAATATGATTGCAAGACCTAAATCAGGATTTATCTTGTTAAAAGGCATGTTAATTGGTAAAGTTATATCCCGAACTATCTTACATTTCTTATTTCAATGGAACTTGTGATTTTAGGGCAAAACCTAGGGCAGTCCCAAAAAGGGGACATTACAGGGTTTATGTTATCAAGTGAAATTTCAAAATTGTTTCAGTTTTGTAGAGAACAGTATTATTTATTTGCTTTAGCAAATCTGATTGCTGACCTTTTGAGTGGATAATCTAGCGGTAACTCTGTGTGAGGGTCATACATGTTAGATTGGAATATGAGATCGTTGTTGAATGATAATCAAAGAGACGTTGTTGCTGGTTTAAGTTCCTTGTTTTAGCAACTAAAACACTTCTCACCAAGTTCAAAGGTTATTGTTTGCCTTATTTATTTGGGTATGGCATTTATTAAAGGCCATATAAGGTACAGACCTAGTCATACTTCTACAGCTGAATTACTGTCTTCACAAAGGTTTTTATTATTAGAATATTGTATTGTTTCTATTTTTGGTCTTAGTTACCAATTGTTTCGTTTAGAAACTTTGCCTTTGTAAATCTATATAAGGAAACTTCGTCTCCATTGTTTAATATAAATTTGATTTACCATAACATGATATCAGAGCGGGCGATGGGGTTTTTCAGAATTTGGGGAATTTTTTAATAAAAATTTGAGCCTTTTGTTCCTGGAATTTTTTCTAGAATTTATTTTAATCAATTTTTTTATGAAAAAAATTGTTGGGGCAATAAGAGTTTCTCTTTGCAATTTTGGAGGGTTTTTTAACCCTTTTTTGTTTTTGAGGGCGGTTTTTTTGCACGTCTATTATTTTGTGAAAATCGCAGGTTTTTTTTTGTCGTGTGTGGGTTCTCTGATCGTGTTCAAGCTCGGGTGTCGTTTGTTTATGCGTTGTTTTAGTGCACGAGCCGTCTTTTTCCTGCACTTGATCTCTGCCCACTCACATTTTGACGTGGTCTATAGACACCTCTTCAAGGGTTTCAACCTTCCTTTTTGTGTATGAATGTCCTTTTTCGGGATTTTGTAGCCGCATGCGTTTTTTCCTCTCTGTGGATGATTTTCTTGCTACCCGCGATGGTCGTTGTATGTTGTTTCGGCTTGGTTTTTTGGCGCCGTTTGATCTATAAGGTGGTGTTTTTTTCAAGAAAAAGGGGTTTTTCCTTCCAGATGAATTTTTGGGTGCCAATTTTTAGCTGCAGATTGTTGTTTCTACAACCCGTGACAGCTGCAGGAGTTTTCATGGCGCGTTTTTGGTCACTCTTTTCGACCTAGGTTTTCCTGCGACAGGTGTCTGGTTTTGGTAGCTTCATGCTTGCGTTTCTCTGCAAGTCGCGACTGGTTTTTTGGAGCCGCACAAGGGTTTTTTTTATTTTTCCCATTAAATTATTTGATGGATTTATAAATTTTTTCCCTTAAAAAAAATCTGATGGGTTTATAAATTTTTTTCCTATTTAAAAATTATTTTGTGGGTTTTTAATAATTTTTTATCCCTAAAAAAAATTGTTAGGTTTTTTAATAATTTTTTCCTTAAAAAATTCTGGGAGGCTTTTATAATTTTTTGTCCTTAAAAAATTATGTCTAGTTTTAATCAATTTTTCACCTCAAAAATCGTGTTTGGATTTTTCGATTTTATCCTAAAAAATCACTTTTCAAGGGTTTTACCTTTTTTTTTTTTAAATAATGCTTTGTAAACTTCAGTTTTAGGGGATTTTTTATTTTTTCCAAAAAAAAATCATTGGAGGGTTTTGTTATTTTTTCCACAAAATCCCTAGCTTCTTGTAGTTCGTTTTGAGTCACAATGCCCATCTGCAAAAGTTCTTGGCGAATCGTAGTATCTTGCAATCTATTTTGGGGCATAGTGCTCATCTACAAAAAATATTGGCAATTTTTTTCTCAAAATCGTGGTAGTTGTTCTCGGTGTGTGTCTCTGGCTAAAGGGAGGGACAGCTTTGTTATCCAACATCAAGTTAGCAAAAGACTCATCTCAGTGGTAGGCCCTTGTCTCTTATTGCAGATCATTCTGAAGAAGGGGGCAGACTTCTCTATTTTTCCTAGACAGATTTTGGCTACTCTTGGTCATTGACATTTTGCACTGAGAAAGCACCCTAAACCCTAAATATGCCCTTATGTTTTTTGTTTGACTAGCACAACTCTATTTCAAACAAACTCATTCTTCCTAATGCAAATGCTACTATACAATGACTTGCTTTGAATCACTTTTTCCTTTAATACCTTTGCATTAAAAGTGTCGTTTCATATTAAAGCCACGAAATACCACAGTAAGGGTCGATAGAATCTGAAACAAATTAGAAAGTCCACATGTAATGTCCCCAAATTGGGATTAACCTAAGTACTTGTAGATTGCTTAAACGGTTGTATAGCCTGAATATTACTTAAGCAAATGAGATCTCCTTGATCGATTTATTCTTATTTTGTTCAATGTCTTTCCTTGCTTTAATTGCCACTATGTTTACTAGATCACCAACTGCTATGTATTCGGTAATGCAAACCACTTATGACTAAATGTGCCTTAAAAGCACAAACTAGTTGTTGATGTGTGTTTTGTGACCACTCTAACATGCAAAATAAAATAACTATATCTTATCCTCTCTTGAACAAGGAAACTTCAAATGCTAAATAATGTAACAAATGTGTGATCA
Organism: Thuja plicata; assembly: GCA_018584345.1. NCBI lineage: Eukaryota > Viridiplantae > Streptophyta > Pinopsida > Cupressales > Cupressaceae > Thuja > Thuja plicata. The sequence continues at coordinate 1,844,458 of MU223136.1, read as the reverse complement.
AATGAACCAACCCTAAGATTTACATTGCATACTTGTGACTTTATGTTGATAATAGCTCAATTTAGTGATGTGATATATTGGTAATCACAAAGGAACTTACGCTATTCGTTCTGGATTAATCAACTCTTTTCCTTCAAAGTGGCTAGAACTTGGACATCAAACTGACTGCTTTGAACTTCAAAATAAAGATAAAAGGGGGTGAAGGGTTAGGAAGTCTACTCTATTCCTAAGGACAATGGTATCAATGGATGATGTTTAGATAAGTGAATTCCTTTAACCAAGCTTTGCTTCGCCAAATGAAACAACTACAGAAAGATGATGCGATCTCCAAAGGGAACGCTAAGCATTAACTTGTATTCATGAAGGAATAGAAGAATATAAAGGAGATTTGGATCCTAGCTCTGTTTGCAAATTACGATTTAAGTTTTCATCACCTTCTAGGGTATACATAAAATAATGGAATAGATTATTTCGTATATTGAATGAATATTTACAAAGAGCTAGAAGCTCATATAAACAACACCGAAGGTACAAAGAATAGCAGCTATCTAAAGATAGATTGCAAAAGAATAGGAACAGAAAGATAGAGCATTAAAGAAACTAACTAATATTAGAAACATTCTAATACCCTCCCATAATGCTCAATCTGTCAATAACACCAATAGCCTCCCTGAATTTTGCAAATTTATCAAAACTGAGAGACTTGGTGAAGATATCAGTGGACTGCTCTAAGGTAGGAACATACAGCAACTGAATAGATTTGTCTTCAACCAGCTGACGAATGTAATGACAATGTGTTTCGACATGCTTGGTTCGTTCATGGAAGACCGGATTCTTGGCTAGTTTGAGCACTCCCTGATTATCACAGAATAGAGGGGTCGGTCCTGACTGAGGAACATGCATATCTACAAGCATCCGCCGAAGCCAAACTGCCTCACAAGCTCCTTTAACTGCTCCTCGATACTCTGCTTCGGTGGACGACAGAGCCACGGCTTGCTGTTTTTTACTTGTCCATGTGACAGCACCGGACCCCAAATCGAACACATATCCAGCGATACTCTACTTCGGTGGACGACAGAGCCACGGCTTGCTGTTTTTTACTTGTCCATGTGACAGCACCGGACCCCAAATTCAACACATATCCAGCGGTAGACTTACGATCATCAACAGAACTGGCCCAATCTGAATCTGTGTAACCACACAGTGTAGGATCAGAACTCTGAGTATACAGAAGACCATAATCAAGAGTACCACTAACATAGCGCAGGACACGCTTTGCAGCTGTCCAATGATTAGTCTTGGGTGCTATCATAAAGCAAGATATGTAGCTTACCGCAAAACTAATGTCAGGTTTGGTGGCAGTAAGAAAAATGAGGCTGCCCACTAGTTGTCTAAACAATGATTCATCCACAACAGGTGAATTGGATTGAGCTGATAATTTGAGCCCTGGTTCCATAGGAGTGGGAGCAGGTTTGCAATCCTGCATTCTGAACCTGTCCACAAGACTTTTAGCATACTTGGATTGAGAAAGAAAGATACTGTTCTTAGTCTGCCAAACCTCAACTCCGAGACAATAGTGCAAGAGTCCCAAATCTGTCATGTCAAAAGTGTGACACAAATCCTGCTTGATTTCAGTGATCAACTGTGCTGAACTTCCAGTGATGATCAAGTCATCCACATAGACAACTATACACAATACAGCATCACCTACATGTTTGATATACAGGTTTGAATCCGATGGGCTCCTTTGAAAACCATGATAGGTTAGGTATTTGTCAATTTTCATGTACCAAGCCCGAGGAGCTTGTTTCAGACCATATAGAGCTTTGACAAGTTTATAGACTTTGTGTTCCTGACCAGCAACCTTAAAGCCAAAAGGTTGCGTCATGTAGACCTCTTCCTATAAGTCACCATTCAAAAAAGCACTCTTAACATCCATCTGATGAACCTTCCAACCAAACTGAGCTGCTAAGGTAAGAACAAGTCGTATGGTACTCATTTTAGCTGTGGGAGCAAAAGTCTCCTCATAGTCAATACCTTCCCTTTGTGAGAACCCCCAAGCAACAAGACAAGCCTTATACTTGTCTAAGGTGCCATCAGCTTTGTATTTTACCTTGTATACCCATTTGCAGCTAACAGGCTTCTTTCCTAGAAGATCAGAAAGGACCCAAGTGTGATTTTTCTGAATACTCTGAAATTCAGCTTCCATAGCCTGTTCCCACTCAAGGATACCTTTAGCCTCGGAATAAGTCTGGGGCTCATAAACACTATGAATGTTAGCCATGAGAGCAAAATTAACTGTAGGGTGATGTTTCCTCTTATTTCTAGAAACTCTGCCTTCGATGAGCTCATCATCCCTGAGATCACTAAT
>MU223136.1:1810738-1822298 GCA_018584345.1 Thuja plicata | reverse complement strand
GTGAGGAAAAGAAATGCCAGGAAGCCGTATCGTACGGAGGATAAATAGTGACCGTACAAGCATAACGAGGCAGTTAGGGATTCCTGAACTGTTAGTGCATAAGGGCAAAGAAGACAGTTATTGACGGCAAAAAAAAAATGACAAATAAAGAACAGTGCACAGGGAGTAGCATATGGTACTGAAGGGAAGGACATAACCCGGTAGTGAAGAAAACATAGTTATTGGCCGTTTACACAGGCATTGAAGCAGTTGGCAGAAAAAGTATGGCATCGGATGAAAAAAAAAGCAGTGTGCGCCATGGACTTTTGTGAGGGTTTGAAGGTGCTACATTGGTCTTGGCGGCGGGGGCACTGCCCCTCGAGCAGTAGTAAGGTAATGAGTAGCTTAGTAGTGAGAGTTTGAGGAGTGAAGCTAGAAGTGATATAAATTCAAGAGGAGGAACAAAGGGAATATACATTGAAAGGCTAGAATCCATCATCATCATAGTCAGAGTTCAATATCTTCAAAGGAACAACGTAAGCCCGCCGACGTGATTACCAGCAAATCACATCATTGTAACTGAGTTAGGATCCACAGTTGTAAAGAACCTTGGAGTGTTTCCTCACGTCCTTTGTGAGTATATGCTTTTCAAGAGAGGGTTGAGTGTTTGATACCCTGTATCAAGCGTTTAGTCCTATATGTTATGTAGTGGTACAAAACTCACATCAACAAGTGTCTCTCGCGCACAAGCTTGCTATGTCAGAAGAAGTCGTTCCTTCAAAGGGCAAAGAGAAGAAGAAGATGAAGTATCAATACAAGTATCAAAATTCCATTTCTCCTTCTCTGGTCACATGTTATGTGGAAGATATTCGGGATACAGAGCTCGGTCACCTAAACATGGGAGAGTTTCTTGAAGGGTTGAATCTTCAACCAAGTATGAGATGCTTCTTGTTAAACATAGCTATATCCATTTAGTTTCTACCGTTCCCATGGCTGCCTATGAGCCAGAATTTGTTGTAGCATGTGCCAAAAATTTTGATTACCCTTCCAGAACTATCAAGGATCAGGACGGGAGCACAATCATTAGCCTAGATCCTCACACCATTGACAGGATTTTCAGAGTACCACTTACTCCTTAGTCATGAATATATCAAAGGAGAAGGCTCTTGAAAGGTGGAATGAAGACAGTAAACCTTGTATCAAGTATGTCAATGATAAATGGTTGATCAACAAGAGGCCTAATTTGTCAAGATGGCCAAAGGAGGTACACCGGTCAAAATTCAAGGAAGAGATAAATGATCTCATCACATTGCTCAGCAGAATCGCAAGCCTCAAGGAGTCTAATAATTTTGGGTCCTAGATGTATAACTATAAATTTATCTCCATAATAATCAGGCCCAAGCAAAAGATATTCTGAGGAGAGATAATCAGTGACATCTTGTGCGAGCAGTTATCTGAGGTGGTTACTACTTGCACGTTTTATATGAACTTCTATCTTGTGTACATTGATGTTGCTCTTGGGTCATTTTTTGGTCTCTCGGCCAAGGAAGATAGATCTCTAGTTCCTATATGGGATTATTATGAACAACTAACTCTGAGACCCAACCGAGCTCATTACCGCAGAGTGCAGGATGCCTTCTTTGGGCTTTACATGTGTTTATTTGATAAGGAGCTTCCTAAGAAGCGTGTCTGATGAGGCCTGGAACAAGGTTTGTGAGTATGGTTGCCTGAGCCTCTTTTTGCAATTTCCTAACTTCATGTATTCAAAGTTGGCTACTTCCGGGGTGAACCCTATACCTTGCCACGTTACCCCATGGATAAGATCATTTTGATGGAGTTGGCAAGGCAGCTAATGGCAGTACAATCATATCAATCAACATTGCACAGGCCTGGAGTGGGGATTTCCTCACGCAATCCACTCAGGATCGGAGGGTACTCTTTGGATACAGTGCCCAAGGCCAAAAGCATGGAGTTTGAGCTTCAAGAGATCACTCTTAAGAAATTCATGTCCCAAGAGTTTCTTTGATTGGAGAGGCTTGAATGACAAGATGGGGAGGCAGTCTGTGCATGTGCATCGTCTCAAGGACCTCTGGATTGATCTGCGTACAAAGGTTGATATAGAAAGTTGGACGACTAGAGGTTTATTATAAAGCAAATAGTTCACTTCAACTTGGTAGAGATTCCTGACGGAGTTGAAGATGGTGGAAATATCCTTGATCCAGACTATGTGAAACATCACGTAGAGGATTTGTCTATTATGTCGCCTTCATGGTCAATGAAGGAGAGCATGTCTATCTGGGAGAGATTTCAGTCCATCCTTGCTAACACAAACATCTGGCTAAAGAGGAGAGGTCTCAAGTGCATAAAAGTTAAGCCAACCAAAGGCTTTGATCCTGCTGGTTCAATTGGTCGAAGGTCAGAAATCAAGGGCAAAGGAAAGGATGGAACCTCTACATTTGAACATCCAGTTATCTTGAAGCTTACCATCAAAGGAGGCAAGGCTACAGTCAAGGCTCCTGAGATTAATGTCGTAGAACATGAGAGGATACATGTTGAATCTAGTGAGGATAAGATGCATGAGGAACTTGTTCCTGAAATATCATGTTCCACGGACACATTAGTGATGACATCACTACTGGATTTCGCACCAATGTCACATGAGTCTCCTACGTCTCCGTTGGATACAGATGTGCATTCATTCTCCACAGTGCATGCTCTTCCTGTGGACCCTGCTATGATTACACCTACTATGCCCATCTCCTCGATAGCTCCTGCATATACATCAAAGGATCAATATGACAGCTTGCAGAATGTGTTTGACGCATTTTCCACATTTCCTTCCATGTCTACTGCATCTATGACGTTGCTTGATACTACAGCTGCACAGTTTGAGCAGTTCATGGCTAAGGTTGCACGGAGTAGTCCAACGCCAGTAGCGGTTCAGACAGAAGCCCCTGCTATAGTCAAAATTGTTACACAGGTGGAGACAATGACTACAATGGCTACTACATCAGCATCTGGTTCTTCTTCCTTCTTTTTACCTCCGTAATTGAGTTCCAATAGTCAAAAGAGGAAGAAACAAGAAATTTCGCCTGAAGATTTTGATTTCAAGCGGGTCAACAAAGCCAAGACCCTAAAGAGCAAAAAAGCAAAAACAGTTTCTAAGGTCATAGTGGATGAGCATGAAATCAAGTTTGTTGAGGTTGTTGAACTACTTGTTGATAAACCAACCGAAGAGCTACAAGCTACTGATTACAAGTTCACCAGAGTTGAACTTGGAAAACAAACATGGTTGGGGTGTCAACAAGATGCACAAGATGCAGTTGCTTTGCTCACACAAAGGAATGACAGACTATGTGAGAAGAAGAACCGGTTGAAGGAAGAAAATGCACGTCTTCTAGAAACGATTGAGAAAATGAACAACTCCTCACAACAAGTTGATCCCATCTCTTCCTCTCCCAGAAGAGCCAAACAAGTACATTGTGCAACTTGAGTGGAAGGCCAAGGCTATTGATGACTGGTGCAATCATTTGGAGTCACAGGGTGTGCAAGTGATTCGAGATGCATACAGGGTATTAAGGCATGCCAGGGAGACCGTCAAGAGCTTTACATCTTTCAATCAGCAATTAAAGGTGTTGGAGGAGGATTTGAATGCCTGGAAAACTATGCCAGACACCAACCTAGACGCACTGCGTGAATACGGAGTCATTTCCTCAGGGGATATGTACTACGAATTTTCAGACTTAATGATCAACAAACAACAGGTCATTCAGGGGTTAGTACCAGAAGTGAAAGCATCCATCAACTTGTGCAGTGAATGGGAGCGCATGATCAGTGATGGTTTCCAGGAGTTGACATGCAGAGTAGTTGCTGAAAAATGTCGAACTGGTTGAGGAGGAAGTTGTTATGACTGAGTTCGCGAGAGATGTTCGCTTAGAGCTTGAGGAGGATAACTTTAGTTTCAGCACGATTAGCAAATTGGCAGGCTACAAAGTTTTGTTGAGCCATCTTCAGAAGAACATTGGGGAGTACAACAAGGTTATTTCTAGGTGTGCGGGTACAGTTCGTAAAACAACTGTCATCGCACAACATACAGGCGCACCGGATCCAGCGGTTGTACACGAGTCTCTCAGTAGATTCGAATCTTTTATGAATGCTCTCTGAAGATAACTCTCGAGTGTCACAGAAATTCACCTTTTCATACACTTCCATAAGATAGGTGTAGTTTTTGTGACAAATTACATGTAGAGTATGAGCAAGTTGTAAATACAGAGAAACATTTACCTGTATAGTAGACTCAGGTAATCAGGTTGCAAGTGCTTTAGGCCTTGTAACATTGAATAAGTCAAGTAGGATATTTTGAATAAGTCAAAGGTGGTTAAGGGTTTCCCTTTATTTCTCCACCTTTTCCTCTACTCCTCACCTATTTAAAGGAGTGAGCTCATTGTATGTTTTTATCTTTTGTTTTTTGCAAGAGAGCTATTTATTTTTTGCAAGAGAGCTATGCTTGGATATCTTGTATCTTGAAGACTTTGAGTTTCATGGTGCAATTTTCTAGATTGAATAAAAGAAGCAAGATTTTCCAAACTTTGTGTTGCAAATCTTGAGATTGATTAATGTATTCTTATGTTGCACTAGTTAATCTTTCTTGAATTCAGTTTTAGCTTACCTTGTGTTAATCATTTGAGCGTTCAATTTGGTTTCTTGAAGACTTTGTGCTTCAAGAAAAAGGATTGCTATAGTTAATTAGTGGCTGTAATTACTTAAGAGCTGAAGACTTTGAGCTTCCGTTTTTGGTGATTTATTAAGTTTGAGGAATCGAGTAAGAGACTTTGCGCCTTACTAGTTGTTCTAGTTGAATCATAATTCGGAATAATCGCAGGAGACTTTGGGTTCATGTTCTTGTTCCACCAAATATAAAAGTAGATTGTTGTCTTTGGAGTTGTTCTTACATCAACCCCCGAGCCACCGGTATTATCGTAGCAATAGGACACTTTTTGTTTAATTTGAAAGTTGTTTATAAACCATTCCTGAAGAAAGAGTAATTGATTCAGAGAACTGCCCCTTTTTGTAATTTCAGTTAAGTTCTTGTTGAAGCCACCTGCGGTAAGAAGGGAGCCTCCCCTATTACTGAGAGGAGAGAAAAATCTCATTCAACATTGTCTATATTCACAATTTTGTAAATTGTCATAGTGACTTACAAAAAATTTAGCCAATACTTCAAAAAAAGTGCACGACTCTTATCAGACGTTTCATGTAGGCCCTTCAAATAATCCCTTATTTCAGCAACTGTCTTTCCTGAAGGAACGTGAGGCAGTTGATCGCCTGTGATTGACAATTTAATGAGCATCACAACTTCTCAATTTCTCTCATCAAATTTATCCTGATCTGGACCCAGCATTGTAGAACGAGAAGACTTGCCCAGAACAATCTAGTCAAGGCACTAAGCTTCAAAAATATCATCATCTGCTGCTTTCATGTGTTGTAGTTCCAGTAGTTGAACTTCTAACTACCTTCCAGCAAATCTTGGTCAAAGAAGCCATCTTTCACGCTTTTCGAGGCACACAAAAAATAAATAAACAGAAGGGTCTGAAACTTTGATTGTACAAAACTTGAGGCATAGATCCCAATGCATAGAAAATAGAGGTAGAATGTTGAAGCACAAATTTCAAGGCAGATTAAAGAGAATATGTTGAACACCCAGAGATAGTTTTGCAGACCCTAAGTTAAAAACAAATCCACAAAAAAAGAATAAATCCGCAAACTATAACAAGGTCTGAAAACCCTAGGCGCTGCAGATACCAAATACCCAGATAATAGAAATCACAGGAAAACTTTTGAACTCCCGTCAATACCAAACAAACAGATTTAGGAAACCCTAGTCTGTGGTTGTCGTTACCCAACAAGAGCTGATTGTTTTCTGTCTCCAGGCCGAAATACGCAGAATGGTTGAAAAACAAGAACATAGAAGAACGACACTTGAACAGAACGGCACAAATAGGAGAACGGTGCACTAGCAGAAAAAATGTGATTTTTATTGAAATTGTGGGCTTTGCCAAAATAAAGAAGTCCCAACACGAAATAGAGAGGTCGCGTGGGATGCAGAAATTGTAGGCACAAGCACAAACAAACTTCTGAACTTGAGAGTCTGTCGTCATTGTTTGCAAAGAAAAATTTGCCAAAAAACCTTTGCGTGAGCCCTAGTTGCAGATACAACAACTACCACGACACATAAATGCACGAGTAAAGAAAAACGGCCACAAGAACTCTAACATGATTTGAAAACAAGCCAAAAAAGGAAGATACGACTTTCAAACCCTTTAGATGCATACGAATTGAAGAAAGTCGTATTTCCAAACCATAAAAATCTTTAAAAAATTTCACTAAAAAATTATTTTAAAAATTTTTAGAATGACAAAAAATTTAAAATTTTCTTCTTACTCTGATACTATATTACACAATGGTAATTACTTGATTTTATTCAAAATGAAATGTACATATATAGGCAATTACATTGACGATGTTTCCTAAAGAAACAATCAATGACTGAAAACTAATTTAGAAACTATCTAACTGCACTTAATATTACATTATTGACCATTAACTAAATAAATATGTAAATATTATTCTAACAGGAAAATGGGTTCACTAGTTTATCCAAGCAAACAAGGAACAAGGTCTATTTCCCTTGATTAAATTAAGGAGAGTGGATCCACTTGGCTCAAGGGATCGGGCACAAATTGAATTTAGCACTCCTTGTTTGAGTTGAAAATGATACTGCAAAAGGGTGTGAGTAGAATGCTAGATCTAGGGACAAAGATGAGAAATTGAGGGTTTTTGACAAACACAGTAAACCACAGAACTGATATACAAACTAGGTTTACAAATATGAAAAGAAGACAAAAAGGAACCTGTGTCTGAAATCAAGGTTGAAATCAGGAAGTCAATGTCGCTTAGGGTAACCTTGACCCAGGAAGGTAGAATGCAGACGAAAACTACATTTTTGGGATGACAATGTTGCTCAGAATCTTCCCTAAAAAATTTATCATAAATGTCTAGAACTGTCGCTCAGAGCAATGTAGACCCTACTTTTTCGGATCTATAAAAGTCCAATCTATAGGTCTCTGTCTGCTCGACCTAATTCCAAATCTGTGTCTCCTGATGCTATCGCCTCATATGCAAAGACAACAAAATGTTGTGTTGATGGGGATTTGCCTAGGTCAAACCCCTCTTTTGGAATTAACCATGAAATTGAATTAAAATGTACTTGAATTGAAAGTGTGCTATAATGAAGCAGATGCTAGATATGAAATTGAAATGTTTGAATCTTATACCTTGTTGATGCAATGCTCTTTGACTGTGACCGCAAGTATTGATGCAATAACATGACTTGACAAGACATAAAGGAAATCAATTGTAAAGACATGCTTGCTTGAAGGTTGTTGCAACTTTCTAGTACACAAAATGCTTAGATTTGAAGAGGATCCTGAAGAATATGAAATGTCGCCTTGAGTGCTTGATGCTTGATGTGTTACTAAATGCTCATGACGTGAAAATGAATTGTAAGAATGCTCTTATAAGGTGTTTTTACAAATTAAGCCAACTTCAAATGGTCATATTGAAACACTGGGATCGAGGAGCAATTGGCAGGAACAAGGCTAAAATATTTGAAAAGGGGCCCAAATTGTAGGGTCAAGGGCACCCCATGCGCATTGACCTAGCAATTCAAGGTAACGTAGTCTGGGGCAGCCATTCTGATCACTATGTGGACATATGACATCAGATTTTCAGTCTTTTGGCCAAAAGTGGACTTGGATAAGAGCTAGGAGACCACACACTAAGGCAAGGGCCCAAAATGTGGTATAAATTGTACAAGGTTACAATTTACAACGCTACAGGATGTAATATTATATGATGGTTACAAAGATCCTAATGCCTTGGAGGTGCAATTGGTCGATGGCACTTGGATGATTTGCATGAGAGGCATTCTTTTGGAAGAAGATGCTTTTAGTGTCACGAAAGAGGTCTCCTAATGAGGCAAATATGAATAGCAGAGTTGCGCAGCACAAGCATGGTGGAGTTGCTTCATTCCTTCGAATTCATGATAGAGGACAGCAACAAAGTATGTTGGAAGATTATAATGACTAAAGAGATGCTCCTTGGCAAAATATAATTCAAATTTTCAGTTTTGACTCTGCTGTTTGGTTGCAGATCAGTCACTTCATACTTTGGTTTTCTCACATTTGTGAAGGATGGCAAAAAAAATTCAATCAAGGGAAGGAGGAATTAACAGTTGGAGGTTGCTTGGGAGCCTTTTGCAACCTCTTCCAAGGTGATTTTCAGCATTTCAATACTCACCATTCATGTCCTTGCGAGGACATTGCATTTATGCAGCTGATGTCCTACTTCAAAGTCACTGAACCTAATAAAATAAGATTACGAGTTACTGTTTCTATGTTTGATCAGCTGCAAAATTGAGTATTTTGGGACCAACAAACTTTTGAAGTATGTTGAAAAGTGGTTTAGTCAAAAAAATTGAATACTATCATCATCATAAGTTTGCTAAGAGTAGAAAATCAAGTCACTTATGACTGTAATAATTTGTTTTCAGCTTGCAAAATAGCAGGTTTGTGTTCTTACAAAGAGGAACAGTTCAGATTTTTGCCCACAACATTAATTTTGAGATGGATGACTTGTTGAGGAATGCTCATTCTCTCACCTCCGGATTATTTAATGATACAATGATTTGTGATCGAAGAATTTGTGAGATTGGTAGATTGATTCACAAGGAAACCAAGAATGCTAGTTTGGAAATCTTAAGTTGCATTAGTGTAGAGCAAGGAAATCACACGGAAGCATTTCTCAAACTTATGCGGGATCCTAGAATTTCTTTTGGTCTATACGAGAGCAATCAAGATTTAGTTGTGATTGCTTCAAGGCAATGAATCTTAGGGAGCGAGGATTGCAATGTTCCCTTTTGGCGCTTAGCCAATTCCTGCACATTTAGCCAACTTCCAAAACTTTTGGAGGTTAACTGGGTAGTTAGGGAGAACTCCAGCATTCTTGGAGAAGCATTTGCTCAATCTTGTAGAGCAATTGTTCTTGGGTTTCAGATCAATTGGTTAGATGGAGCTCTTTGATGCTTATAAAATCATTTTCAGACCTTTTGGGTGCTCTCCAAACTTCTTAAAACATACTATTTTTAGAAAGTCAACCAATTGCCTCTAATCACAATCCCTAGTCTTCAATATCACTTTATATGATCAAAATTGCAAAATCATATCATTTAAGTGCTTTCCGCAACTTGGATATATTATTGAGTTATTAAATTAATATCTTGCTTAAGTTGTCTAATGTGGAAATATTAAAAAGGACAACTAAGTTCAATAGCTCATTTTAAAGATGTTGAAAAGTTATTACCAATGGAAGCCTTGGAAAAGAGACTTTATTCATGAGAAAATATTATTATTCTTCAAAAATGTGAAGTGCTCCATAAAGTTAATTATTTATTTTATAAAAAAAGTTTTGGAGTAAATAAAGAAAAAAAAAGTAATACTTATAAAAAGGGGTTGAGGGCTCATTGTTTGGTGTTGTCAATGAAATTGATTTTGCTTCTGCATTTTGGAGAGAACTTGTGTTCTTCTCAAAAACCCTTGAGGATGAAACCCTCTTGAGTTTGCTGGTTTCAAGGATGAAAAATCCTCCCTAGCTGGTTTATGGTGGTTTCACTTCAAAAATCACATTGGAGCTTCAATGGAGTTTGTTGTTTTTTGCAAAGACTTTGAGGGTTGCTGATTTATGTTGAAATTTTTTGTGAAGGTATTTTAAGTATTTTTGTAAAGATTCAAGTGATAAAAGAAAAGCCCTCGCAAGCAAGGTCGTACCCTTCCATAGCACCTTGCTCATACCTATACATGGGAAGAAAACAAAATTATTTGAGATGCCAAGGCTGTGACAATTCCTCCGAATCAGATTTGTTTTCTGTTGGTGTGTGATTTCTTGAAGGAGAAAGCATGCGTTTTGTGTTTCTTGTATGGTCCAGCTGTGGTCATGTCACTTGTAAACCCGGGCATGAGGTTTCTAGCTCAAACCACCCTCTTTTTCAAAGGTTTTAATGACTCAGTTGTAGTGCCAAGATGTCTAGTACAGCTTGCTAACATTTTGGAGGTGTCCTTGCTGGTCTAGAAGGAGTTCTCAGTGGTTTATGGTAGCTGTTTGGCCCTATTATAACTTCAAATCAGACCTGCAACAGTTTTTCTCTGTCATTTCAGACCTCTTATGTCACTACCCAGAATGTTTAAAGTGGATTCTAGACCACTGTGAGATCATATCAGTACTCATCCATGAGGCATCCTCTTGTTGTTTTCAAACCTGAGGATTCAGAAAACTATCAAGTTTGGAGGTGTATTAGCAGTGTTTCAAGCTGATTACCTTGTGTTAGTGCCATGATTAAATGGGAGAAATTAATGAAAATGGTAGCAGACCTGAAGTTGTTCCCTAATCCTTTTGACAGTGCTGAATGAAGTTGTATATTCAGGGAGTTTATTACTGCGGGTGGAAGTAATCTTATGTTGGTGGAATGGTAATTTTGGGGAAATTGACAAGCTTCAATCCTCTGCAAATCTGCTACATCAGGCTTACAACTAAACTGATATATTCTGTTTCAAGATATTTTTTAAGTGTATTTCACTTAAAAGTTTATAATGGTGAAGTGTAGCCTTTTTTCTTGAATGCATATACACAACAAACTTCTAACAGTTGAAAAGAGATTGTAAATCTTATTACACTTGTAACAGAAAAAATAAACCATATTGCAAATTATATCGAACTCTGTGATAGCAGAAAAACCTCTATTTGCATGTTCAGTTGTTTGGTTCATGTTGTAGTTTTCATTGGCAAATATTTCAAAAAAAAAATAAGGGTGGTTGTTAATACATATCATATTGGAGTAAGCCAGGAATCTGAAAGCACAAAAACAACCTTCCACTAATCAAATGATAAACACAAAGGATATCTATCATATAAATTAAGAGTATGTAAATACAATGATAAACCTTACATATAGGCAAGGGAGAGGAGGTGGGAAGATAGGACTGAACGACTGGCCACCCCTCCAAAGGTGATGCAGGAGCACCCTTTGATGATGCATTTTGTCTTCATTTTAATGTTCAAGGTTTTGTTTTGGGTTGATGTAGATCACAGGGGATCTTTGAGGTCTATTTCAATGAGTTAGGATAGGTAGATAAGTCTAGGAATTCAAATTTAATGGTTTCCCGCAAAAAACCAATTTGAATTTCCTAGTGCAACTTTGGCTTGTAAAGGTTGAAATTTGTTTCTCAACCTAGCTATTTTGGTTTGTAGAGGTCTTATAAGGTCTGGAAGACCATTTAGCCTAGGTAGAAGTCATTTCCATGTTTGGGGTTGGAAGTCCTATGTAATGTCCCCGTTTTTCATACTTTGGGATTAGCTTGGTTTGGCGACCCTCGCAAGCTAATCGGGTGTTCAGAGGGGTCAGATTGTGGAGCCAGCGTTGGGATTCCATTCTGGAGATTCAGTTTATCAGGTCTGCTCTTCGTTCGGG
>MU223136.1:1794650-1809733 GCA_018584345.1 Thuja plicata | reverse complement strand
TCCATCATTTAGCAAGGGATACTACAGTGGTATCAGAGCTTGCCTGCAAAGTGTTTGACAAATTGTCAAACATTCAAAATTAAACCACAGTTCAGTGTTTGTCAAAGTTAGAGCCACAAGGGGTTCTTACATCCTAGTTTGAAAAGGACATTATTTTGCAAAAAAGTAAAAATTGCACAAAACTTACTTAGGGCTTTGGGTGGAAAATAGCCTTGTAATCGATTGTAACTGCTTCCTTGTGTGGAATAGACTAGAAATGAATGGGAATGAATGAAGATACGCTCCAAGAACCGGTGGAGTGATTTCATGAATAAAAATTGTCACTTTCTTGTGTTTTATGACTGTTTTACCAGCATTTTCAGTCTGAAAACGTGCTAGTACAGCCATGTACGGTACAATATTGGAATGAAACCAATTGGAAAAGTTGGGGCTATGTTTCCAAGTCCAAATGCAATTGGTTTGAAGAAATTTCAAGTTCTTTTGAGTGAGACATGACATTTTTACTCAGAGAAGGTCTGTGACAGTGCTATAGTTTCCAGCAAAAAAAAAATCATAACTTTGCATTCGACCGTTGAAAATTCATGAAAATTGGTAAAAAATTCTGTTTTTATATGTTCTAAACTTCTAAAAACCCTTTAAAGGAAAGGGTCTTACTTCTTTCATTTGTGTGAGTTTTTGAGGTTTGTGTGTGTTCATTGTAAAGAAAGTGACTGTTAAATGCCTACAAGTGGAGGGTTTCACAAAATTTGCAACTTTTGATTTCTCCAAAGTATAAAAAGGGTTTCTACAGATCCTCTAGTGTGTATTAAGTGTTGTGAGGCTGAAGAAGGCATCACATATTGAAAAATCTTATCAAGAACCAATTAGGTCTTATTGAGGATCTTGTTAGTGAAAAAATTGCAAAGTTGCTTACCAAGATAGGGCAGTATCTTGAGAACAAACTTTGTGTGCCAAAGATTGATAACCCTCTGCATCATTTTTTATATCAAAGCCCAAAAGATCTGGGCAAGAGAAATTAATTATCTTGATTGGCATTTGGTTCAGCATGTCTGTTGCAGATTGACAGGCTGGTGAGAAGAGTCTGGATACAAAAAGAATGGGCAAGGAAGAGAAGAAAAGAAAGCCCTAGGTGAGGTATCGCGGGAAGAAAACAAGAAGAGAGAAAGCATAGCAAGATGCAGCAACAAACTCAAAAGGAAAACATAAAGAAGAAAGAGAACATGAAGATAGATAAGAAGAAGCAAGAGGCAGAGTTTGATAGAAAAAAGGCAGAGTTGAGGAAAGATATTAAACTTGTAGTACAACAGTGTCTTACGGAAGGATACCAAGAATGTGTTGGGTATTGGCCAATGCACAAGAAGGCGAAGTGGCCCATAAAGATGATTGTTCAGAAAGAAAGAAAGAAGGCAAGTTGCAGCAGCATACCAAGAGGACAAAAGTAAATAATTTGCAACCAGGGCACACTGCAAATTACCTACAGATGTTTAAAGGGTGATTGAAGAAAGGAAGCAAGTCTACAAAAAGGAAGAATTGGTAAATGCTAAAATCAAGGATGGAGGCACATCTGGACAGCAGATTCTTGAAGAGGTAAATATAAATCAAAATGGTGATTTTGGTTCTATGTGTGGAAATAAAAATGTGGATATGCAAGTGAAGAAGAATAAGTTAGTGAATCATGGATATACAGTACCATATTGACAAAGGAAACCAATTGTAGAAAGATAGCAGCTACAACATAAACAAGAAGTGGCTTCTTGTAAAGCCTATGACAGCAAGATAGCACCAAGGATGGAAAATATGACAAAGTTTCAAAAGAGACAATAGGATAGGGCAAGTGTAGGAATAGAAAGGCATCAATCCAAGAAGATGGAAACCTACGTGTGGGTAGTAAAGCATGGGACAGCAGTAGAGGAAGATGATAATGAAGGATATGGTGATACGAAACAATGCATGAGTGGAGAAAATGTGAAGAAATGGAGAACAGTAATGAGGCATATGAAAGAGACAAAGAATTTGGAGTCTTACAGCTGAGAAGGTGATAAGACGGAGAAGATACCAGAAGGAAGAGTGGAACAAAAGAGTGAAATCTAATCAAAATAGAGCTAATAAAGCCAAGCATATAGAGGATCGAGAGGGGATCAGAGAACAACTACGAATACTACACAATTGGAAATTTGGAAGAAGAAAAAAGACAATCATTGTTGATGCACCAGCAGGTATACAGTCCAAGATAGATGTTGAAGACCTACTCTACGGTGGAACCTCAATTTTTTCTTTCCCCTAGGGAGTATGATGCAAGAGCATCCTTTGTTGATTCATGGTGTGTTCATTTTAAAGTTCAAGACTTTGTTTTCGGTTGATGTAGATCATAGGGGGTCTTTTAGGTCCATTTCAATGAGTTAGGATAGGTAGATAAGTCTAGGAATTCAAATTTAATGGTTTCCCGCCAAAAATCAATTTGAATTTCCTAGTGCAACTTTGGCTTGTAAATGTTGAATTTTGTTTCTCAACCTGGTTATTTTGGTTTGTAGAGGTCTTGTAAGGTCTAGAAGACCATTTAGTTTAGGTAGAAGTCATTTCCATGTTTGGGGTCAGAAGTCCTAGTTTGAAAAGGACATTATTTTGCACAAAACGTACTTAGGGCTTTCGATGCAAAATAGACTTGTAATCGATTGTAACTGCTTCTTGGTGTGGAATAGACTAGAAATGAATGGGAATGAATGAAGATACGCTCCAAGAACTGGTAGAGTGATTTCATGAATTAAAAATGTCATTTTCTTGTGTTTTATAACGGTTTTACCAGCATTTTCAGTCTGAAAACATGCTACTACGGCCATGGATAGTACAATATTGGGATGAAACCAATTGGAAAAGTTGGGGCTATGTTTCTAGGTCCAAATACAATTGGTTTGAAGAAATTTCAAGTTTTTGATTAAGGTAAAAACAGGTTTTGAAGGGAGCCGAAACCCTTTACAAGTAGATTTTGTTGGGATCTAGAACCCTTAAATAGAAAGGTGCAAAAGAAAAGGCCTCACAACAGCAGCCCAACCATCAGCAAGACAACAGCTCAATAGAAACAATCAAATAAAAGCTCCATCTATCCCACCAGGTTACATAGGGTTTTGAAAGGCTCCCTCAACCTTGTGAGGGTTTTGACAGGCTCCCTTAACCTGAAACATGGGTTTTACATGGATCCCATAACCATAAATAAAAGTCTCTACCACAAGGCAGCCATGGGCCAAACACCTCGAAGCTACAAACAGCCCCCACAACTTCCTTGCAGCCCTTCTCTTCCATAAGAAAAGCATTCTTACAACAACACTTCTCTTCTCCCAAGCAACCCCTCTCCACCTCAATAGAAGAGGCATTCACATCAATAGAATGAGCTATAGAAGAAAAGGAATGAAGACAGAAAGAATGCAATCCCCAGCAACAACAAACCGCCTCTCCCCTACACTCCTTCTCCACCTCTATAGGAGAAGCATCCACCTCCATAGGACTAACAAGAGAGAAAACGAGAAGCTGACAGCAAAGATCCTCCCTACCAATCAAAATCTTCACCTTTATAGAAGACTTTTGGACAAATAGTAAGGGGGGGAACTAAAGAAACCCAGATCAGAATAAATCCTTTGAAACACACAGGGGTCTTGATAATCTTCTCCCATAACCATATCTTCCAACAACATAGGGGAGATCCTTAACCAAAAACAACGGACTAAATCCAAAAAGGGGTTAAGAATGAACAATCAATAAACACTCATTCCCCTACACAAACAAAAATGGAGAGAAACCTCCAACCAAGCTTTACTCGCAGCCGCCAAAAGAACAAAGAAGCCTGCAAAAGAAAAAGATAGCCAAAAGGTAGCTTCACCAAACCTTGCAAGGCCAAAATCATTGAAAGATCTAGAACCTCTCCAAGTAAAGCATCCGTCCAACTGTAGAGAAAAAACACAATCAAGGGAGAGAGGTAGCTCTAAGAGGAACAATAGGAAACAAGCTTCAGAAAGAACCAGCCTAGCTACTACAACTGCAAGATTTGATTCAACACAGCACCGTGGCTCTCCAAAAGGGATCTGAAGCCTCGCATCGCTCATCCAAGAAAAGACCCATCCCCTAGAAGTGTTTGCTACTGCAACACAAAGGCAAACTGAATAATAGTCATGCTCCAAGGTCTGACCACAAATGTCACCCTAGCAAACAACCAAACCTTCAAGAGAAGGGCAAGGATGCAGCCAAACCCAAAGAAGTCCAACATCAATCGAGTGAAGAGACAAAGAAGCAAGCCACTCCCCCACCCCAATACTGAAAGGTCGCTCTGAATCTTCTATTTTCCACAATAAGCCCACAACCCTTCCTTCTCCAATGGCAACACAAAACAAGCTGCCAAACCCAGCGACTAGGGACCAGACGAGCCCAAGAGAAAAGAAGCCGACTCCAGCCCAGAAACAGAGGATTTAAGCAACGCAGAAACCCAAAAACATTTTGGGTCTTCTCCATCATCAACCATGAGTTCAATGTCCCCAGCAACACCCGTCCTCCTAGCAACCTCGAGCTCTCTCAAACCAAAAAAACAAAGAACACCCAGAAACATGGGTGCTAAAGGGAAGCACGTGAAACCAAACCCTAACTGGCTCATCTTCAGAAAAGTCTTCCTCCGCTGCAACGAAGCACGCACACAACCTCCCACAGTAGCCAAAAACCTCAAAACGCAAAACCAGAGCCGACAGAATGCGCACTGGGTCACCAAGGTCGCTCGCACTGAAGGACTCATTCACAGCTTGCATAAGCCTACAGGAAGATAAAGCATACAAGTCGCTCCAAAATAGAACAAGGGGACAGACCCTGCCAACGAACCCCTCTCTCCCAAAAGAAGCACAAAACAAACAAAGCGAAAGAGGCTGCAAGAAGGAAAGACCAACCTTCAAAATGCCTTCATCCTCGTCGTCTTCTCCACCAGGGTCTCCCTCTGCTTCCTCAGCAACTAGAAGCCCTAGAAATTCCTCCCTTGCATCCGCTGCTCCCACCTCTCGCTCCCATTTCAAACTAGTGGCTACACAAACATTGTTGGCTATGTTTTTTAAAATTATTGTGTTGCCAAATTTCCATTGAAGAAATTTCAAGTTGTTTTGAGTGAGATATGGCATTTTTACTAAGAGAAGGTTTGTGACTGTGCTAGAGTTTCCAGCAAACAAAATAAATTAATAACTTTGAATTCCATCGTTGAAAATTCATGAAAATAGGTAAAAAGATTTGTTTTTATATGTTCTAAAAACCCTTTAAACGAAAAGTCTTACTTTTTTTCATTTGTGTGTGTTCATTGTCAAGAAAATGACTGTTAAATGCCCTACAAGTTGAGGGTTTCACAAAATTTGCAACTTTTGATTTCTCCAAAGTGTAAAAAGGGTTTGTACAGGTCCTCTAGTGTGTATTAAGTGTTGTGAGGTTGAAGAAGGCATCGCATATTGAAAAGTCTTATTAAGAACCAATTAGGTCTTACTGAGGATTTCTTGTTAGTGAGAAAATTGCCAAGTTGCTCGCCAAGATAGGGCAATATCTTGAGAACAAACTTTGTGTGTCAAAGATTGATAACCCTCTACATCAAAAGGTGCAACACCTATGAGTGTGCGAGAAAGTGGCAAGTATTCATGCAATAGGTGTCTCAAGTGATGAGGAACACGTCTAAATGCTATGAAATGAGAAAAATGTATGAAGAAGTCTAAATAAACTTAAGCTAAGTGTAAATAGGTCAATCCTAGAAAGATGACATCCTAACTAGTTTGATAATGACTCTATTTACAGTAACATGAACCCCCATATTCATACCCAAAACGGTTGCTTGAAAAAACACCTCTAAGAATAATGACTCTAATTGCCTACAACAGTCAGTGTCTCTTCATGTAGGACGGCTCTCTCTCTCTCTCTCTCTCTCTCTCTCTCACACACACACGCAGAAGGAGGAGCAAGTTTGTAATACTAAGCTTTGTAGAAAATCTTCCAAACCTTCAAAAATGAGTAATATTGAAAAGATCAACTTTTTAGTTTTCTATAACTCAAGGGTAGAAGATGTTTTGACAAGGGAACATATGGAAATTGCTTCAGAAATGACCTGGTCAACATTTAAAATTGAATGTGCCAAATTTCCAAATTTACTTGTATAGTTTTAATCCTGTTTTTCGAAATCTTTGGCAACAAGGGTCTCTAGTCTTTATAATAACATATTCCTGTGCTTTTGTACATATTTCTTACAGGTTTTGGGTACAATTTTTTATTATCTTGTGGTTGGATTTATCTGTTTATTTTAAGAATACACATTTGGGTTTTTCAATAGAGCCATGAAGAATTTTTTCTGTTTCATTTGCTTATGCACATTATGTGTTTTTTGCTTAGCATCTACATGTATCATCACGGATGAAGGAATAAGCATGTGTAGAACTAAAAAATTATGTGCTATTGCAAGTAACTACTCTAATCTAACGACTAAACCAAATCAACTTTATTATTTGTATCAACAATAAACTTTTTAATCATTTACATACCAAATGTACTGACAGTGTTGTCGATGCCTGAAGGTCTACCATGGATGATTTTTTCTGCTTCAAAAGCCCACTTGTTCACTACCTCTTGCTTGCTTTCATCTAAGCTCAACCACACATCTTGATGAGTATCCATATGTAATGCACTGGATAAAGCAAGCACAGCACCAGATATTGCTACACAAAAAGCAGCAGAAGATCCCAATCCTGACCCTAAAGGTAAATCTGAAGTCACAGTCACTGTGGCAGGCTTAAACCTGATGAAGATAATGTTAGATGAAAACGAGCATATTGTATAATAGATGATATTTATTAAAAAGGTTACTTTTGTTTGACATTCAACTACAATGGTTTGCATCACTCTAAAAGTGTAAAGAGGCAGAAAAAAATGAGATATCTAAACAAAACCTACTATTATAACAAATAATGGAAGAAACACAATTGGGCCCAATATCAATACCAAAGCCTACCCAATAATGGAGATGTATAGGTATAAAAATGCTGAAACTCCTTCTGCAACACCAATTATAGCTTCTGGAAACTCTTCCTCGTTAAGCAGGGCTGCAACACACTGCATAAACTCTGTAGAACACGGTTTGATGCAGAGGGGATCCGGAACAAAAATATCCAGAGATTGAAAAGCAGCTTCCAGCCTTTGAATTGGCCATGTCAAAGACACTTTCATGTCTATCAAATTAATAGTCAAATGCCCATTTGTGTCAGCTGCATAGAGTCAGAAGAAGGCGTCAAACGTCAAGGCATCAATCCCAAGGACAAGTAGAAGTCTTCATCTAAAAGCAATCAAAGGCATATAAACTTGAAGTAGTTAAATGTTCAGTTTGATTAGTGAATACCCAAGTGGGGGATAACCAACACTCGTAACCTTGAGGCACATCTCAGTAATGAGGAAATAGATACAGAATTTCACAGACAAGTTTTGACATTTCACTTGCCTAGTCTGGACTCAAAACCCACAGAAGATAATGTCTGTTCCTCATACGTAGAAACCAGAATGAGTTTAGTGGTAGAGGATCATACCATAAACAAGTTCCTTTAAGAACCAAAAGGAGCAAAGTATTCTAAGTGCCATAGCACTGTCGTTAACATAATCACCATTTCAGGATGCCCATACAATGGGTACAAAAGAAGCACGGCAGGATAACAAACAAATGATGTAGACATTTGATTTAACATTAATAACTTCAAATATTAGTATCCTGAAGTGCCAGAAATTGGCTAATTGAAGTGAAAAAATAGATGGAGTTGGCAATTGGACTGTCTACACGGGCCACTATGCAACGAAGAGGACTGCAAGAATATTCGTTCGACCAATGACATTATCAATTCATTCCAGTAATAAAATAAGTATAGAGGAGAAAACTTTAGAAGTTAGAACCACAAATAGATCACTTCGGCATTGCCAAATAAGAGTTTTAAATGCAATGAAAGCTTTACATACACCGATAATTAAGAGCTTGTACAGCATCTCAGCTTTGTTAATGATAAAGTTCATTGGTAAAGGTCAGTTTATAGAACAAATCAGCACCATCAATATGCAAATGGGCACAGAGTTATACGCACAAGCTTGAGACTTCAAAACTCTTGGTTAATTTGAGTAGCATAGACTTCTAACCACGTCAAAACCCTTCACTAATAATGCCAGGAATTCAATATTCAACGATTGGTATCATCATCATACCATAATGAAGCCTCCTTGTTGAGAGCAAAACAGCAGAGAACTGCGAGTATAGGTGTACCGTCAATCACGTATACAAAAACTCAGCACAGGAACCAAATGGGTCAAAAGGAAATCATTTCAAGGTAACCCACAAATGATGCAGGCATCAAATACAACTAAAATCCAACATCAAACGAAATGACCATAGAAAAAACCGCCAAGAATCTTAAAACAGTTGACAAGAGCAGTAAATGAAATGCAGAGAAACGCTCGAGAATACCAGAACAGCAAAAAAATAGAACTTTATCATAATAATGAAATGCGTACTGGAAAACAGTTCAGAACCACAAAAGGATTATAGAGGTATTGGAAAAACAGAGCATTAAATGCAATTGAAAGCTTGACACGCACAAAAACAGTTTTACCTGAAACAGAATTAGAATTGGATCTTTGAATCCGCACTTGTGTGTAAAGACCTAAAGACGCAGCCAACGCAGCTGATCCATGGACTACAGCATGCTCTCCACAGAGAATAACTTTTCCAGGTGCACGCCCTGACACTTCTGTGATTTTTTCCATTATTCCCGCAATGCTCCTAAACAGGCAGACCCAGTTACAAATCTCCTTTCGGCTCTTGCCTTTCCTACCAAAAATGGAAAACTTACTTTGGATCAGCTATCACCACTAAGGAATCTTTTGGCACGTTTGTTTGGTCTGAAGCAATGGGTTCAAACGCTCGTGTGTTTGAAATTTTATGTCGACGTGAGTCAAGTTTATTGACTTATGAGCAGGAGCACGCTTTCACACATTTTTCATGGATCAAGTCAAATTTATTGACTTAATGAGGAGTAGTGGTGCTTTAACACATTTTTCATTGAGAGGTGAAGTCTTGCTTTTCAAATCTGTGAGGAAGATAGGTTAACGATAAAGTAGGGATACGTTAAGTCTCTCTTTCAAATTTGGAAGGGGGATAGGGTACCATACTTAAGGAATATTTGGACTTTGAGGAGCCCTCCTAAGACAATTAATAAATCATCCCCATCCAATCACAAGGAGAATAATATTTTATTTTATTTTTTGATCGGTAATCGCTTTTGACTAGAGCTATGAACTAGTGAGGCCACATTTTTGAGGGGCCTCATCCTCAGAATTAATTGGCATTCTTGCCATCCTATTACAATCTTTATCCCTCCAATGGTAGTATTGTGTCTATCCTTATGTCTCCCCTGCGCGAAGACCACCTATATCGATGTCCACCCTTATCTCTCCAAGTGTCGACAGCCGCCTTTTTGTCTCCCACAAATCCACCTTATCACTCATACTGCCACGACACACCTTATCGCTCCAATATGTCCGTGCACAACCTCCAATCTCCTTATAACTCCCAATAGCACCTTATCCCTCTACGCGGCAAGAACTGAAACCTTATCACTCCAGTCGCAACTCCTTATGTCTCCCAACATACCTGTCAGATGCCAAGTGTCACCCCAGCTAAATAAGCCTTCACCATGCTAGCACCAACCTTTCTCCATTTCCTTAGTCGTTGTTGCCTTGGTTACCCGCCAATCTCTCCCTCGTCAAATGTGTGAAGTTTGTCTCTGGGTTGCGTGGTCAGGGAAATGTTTGAGCCAACATATCAACATGCTGAGACTTGAACACGTGACCTCCCTCTTACGAGGGTGCGCAACATTCGTTGTGTTGCAGGGTGATCCCCACAAGGAGAATAATATTTATGAGTAAATAAATGTGAGCATTTAAATCATTTAAATCTATTTTAGTGTAAATAAAAGGATGATTATAGTAACTTGATTATAAGATTAGGTAATTTCTTAGATTAAATAATAGTAACAAAAAAATTGTATATAAATATTTTGTAAAAAAATATTATTTCTAATTAATATTTAAATGATATTTATTTATTTATTTATTATGAAGTTTGTCACAAAGTTTGTAGTTTTTGTTATTCTTTCTCTTCAAATAAGACAAATAATGATTGGATTTCAAGATATTAGTGTATATTGATTTTGGATATTCTTGTAAGTCAAGTACTACATGGTGGCATGTCATTCTATCTCTACTAACCCCAAATTACAATTTAATAACAATTTATGTTTGATAAATTAAATAAACATAAACTCAAATTAATATGTATTAATTATTTGACAATTGTGGGAATGATTTTTTTTTTAATAAAGGAAAAATGTCTATTAAAACAATAACTAATACAAAGTAGATCTTATATATGGCAGAGTGTGATGGTTAAATCATAGAATTGTTGTTGTAGTCACCAAGGTTCAAATCACATTGGGTCATTGCAATTAGTCGCAGTGTGCCCTTGTTAATCCACTATGATCACAAGTTTGAAATTGTTAGCACAATTGAGAGGGGATGACTCAGTTGTGTGCCCAAGGGGAAAACCCCAGTGGGAATTAACACCCACAAATAATGCACTAGAAATATTGCATCCCTATTAGGAGATCTAGCCCTGTTAGGAGCTGATTGTTATATCCAGCACAAAGTCCATGTTAGGAGTTCTTTCAACCCTGTTAGGAGTTTAATGAAATGAAGAGCTCACTACCCAAACACACTACTCAAATGTCAAGGTTAAACCCACCTTCTAGATCCTCTATCCACAAAAAGTATAAAAGTATACTTATAACAATGAATTGACTGATAGCAACTTGCTTTTGCCTATACAGTTCCAATGAAGTACACAATCAGTGCTCTACATCAGCAGAACTTGCATCCACATGCTCGCAGCATCCTAATTCCTCATTTTACATCAAGACATTACTTTCCTTTATACAAATTACAAAAATTAGTTAGTGTTAGGGTTTGACAGATCCGGAACAATATAAGAATAAACAGTTATATGCAGAAACAAAAGAAGAATAAAACTGAACACAGATACCACACAGATTTAACGTGGTTCACCCAAAACCTGGGCTACGTCTACCTACACATCTGTCCAAACTTTCTTATTATCCAACAATATAGTACACCAACATTACAATGCATTATGCATCTTAGTCGCTTATAACATGCATTTTAGGGCAACCTCTAAAATTGACCATTTTAGGGTTTTACAATGTTGATCTTCTTTTTCCTGAAAAAGCACAAAAAAATTTTGACGCTTCGCGCCGACCAGAGGTTCAGGGCTACTGCCCCTCACCTCTGGCAACTAGATGAGCAGTCACCACAATATCAAACACCCACTACATGATCAGTCGCCACAATATCAACAATTAGGTCGGCATGTTAAGACTAACCTAAAGCACTAATAATTACACAGACCCTTGCTAAGATACACATGGTACCTTACACAAGTATTTAACAAATATAAATCATCAATTACACACCAAGATCCATAAATCACGCTCGCCATCCATTAAACATGATACCACTCTATAGTCGGCTTTAAATTGGTCTTCGCAAGTCCACACACCACAACTGACGTCACCAAGAATCTAGTGACCCAAGAATCACAAAGAATGTTCTCTCATGTGTCTTCTATCATGCCTTAAGCTTGCATACGATGACCCATGCTCACATCCAAGTTATCCCAAAAATTCAAAGACCATCTCTGTCATAATCCTTTGTCACTGCTCTGTAACCAGTATTTACCAAACCAACTATAACTCATGCAAATGACAACATAAGATCCAACGACCTTAGACATAAGGTATACACTCATCCCTCTACACAAATCCATGCTCACACTCTCACACGCCGTACACTATTTGTACACATCTGTCAATCTTGCATGTACCTATGATAACTAGTCTTACTGAGACTTCTGCTACATCCAACTAAAACATATGTTGACATCAATAACAAAACATGAATTTCAACACCTCAAATAGCAACAATTCCAACAATCTCCCCCTTTGGCATTGATGACAACATACATGAAAATCCATCAATCAAAAAGTAGCCTTATTAATACAACTTTCTCAATATCCTCTTCACAGCTCCCCCTAAGACAATAGGGATTTTTCACTTATATCACTCCCCCTTTGACATCAATGGAAAAGGCTTCCATAGCTCTTTTCTTTTTATGCACATCCCACCTCTGCAAGGTGTAGCTTTTTCAAATCTTCATACCTGCAACAAACCAGATGCTTGATCACCCAAATATGTTTTATAGTATTCATGTGATCACTCCCCCTGAGGAGTGGATCCAAGCATCAAGTCCAGTGAATAGTATAGCTCTGAAAACTACTGTACTGATGCATTCCTACATCATCTAGATCTTACAAGGAGGGGTTCTCACCCCAAGCATACCTCTGAGATATTCAAAGGCATATTTTGGCAAAGGTTTGGTGAATATATCTACAACTTGCTCCTTTGTACTGATGTATTCCAATTTGACTTCCTTTTCTACAACCTTGTCTCATTAAAAGTGATACTTGATTGAAATTTGTTTAGTCTTTGAATGCATAACATGATTCTTTGACATGTTCATTGTGCTTGTATCATCAATGTATAACTACTGGTTCTTCAAAGGTTATCCCAATGTCCTTTAGCATCTGCTTCATCCAAACGATTTGTGTGCAATTTGTAGCAGCACCAACATACTCTAATTCAACAGTAGATTGAGTTATACAATCCTGCTTCTTACTCAACCATGAAACCAACCTCTTTCCAAGAAAAAATGCACCACCACTAGTACTTTTTATGTCATCAACACTTCCTGCCCAATCTGCATCAATATAAGCATGCAATGTAAAATCATCAAACTTTTCATACCACAAACCATATTCCAATGTTCCTTTCAGATATCTGAATATCCTTTTAAGTGCAACAAAATGAGTCTCTTTAGGAATAACTTGGAACCTCGCAACAATTCCAACTGCACTAGTTCTCAAATATTTATTACTATTTATACAACCTTTTCTGATCTGAACTCTGTAGATAGTAGTATTGACTGCTTCTCTCCAATGCAATACATTACCTTCAAGCATTATTGCCCTGGTAGCATCCAGTATGGTTCTAATTCTTCTCTTTTCTATCCCATGCTCTTTGCAGTAAGCATTGAACAAATCTGATGTAAATTCTCCACCCTTGTCTGACCTCAAACATTATATCTTCAAACCTGATTCATTCTCAGTTTTTGCTTTGTAAATCTTGAACTTATCAAATGCTTCAGATTTCTCTTTAATAAATTCAACACACATCATAACAGAAAGCATAAAGAATATAATCCATATCATAACAGAAAGTGTAAAGAACCGTTTATGCCATAACTAACTGTCATCTATCTTCGCAGCAAAGCAACTTGCCTTTGTAATGTTCAGCTCAAACACATTACCTCATGTCTTTGTACTTGATGCAATCAAGTTTCTAGACTGACCTATGATAGTACATTTTCCATCCATGAACTGTAAATGATATCCCTTGTCTACAAGTTGTGCTTATGTTCATCAACAAGTAAGACATCATCAATGTTAGTTTTACCATCTAGAGTGATTGAACCTACTCCAATGACCAACTTAGGAGTGTTATCACCACATCTGACTACACCACCATCATATCTACTCAGTTTAACAAATTTATCTTTATCACTAGTCATATGATGTGAAAAACCACTATCAATGATCCATTCTTATTTCTTTTCCACATGCGACACTAGGGTTTTTTCTTCATGAACAGGCTCATCATCTTTAATAGCAATAAATCCAATTCATCATCATCTACAACATCACCATCAGACACACCTTCACTAGCATAGTAGAATTCCTTATCCTTGGAGTAATCACGCCAATGAAAGTTAGGCTTATGCTTAGGAACCCTTGTAGGACACCTAGATGCAAAATGACCAATCTTATTACAAGAAAAACATTTTAGGGGTAACTTTTCTTCACATTTACCCTTATCTATCTTTTCTCTTCTTGCTATTAGGGCCACAAGTTTGTCCAATTTCTTCTCTTCTTTTTCTATCTCTGCCCACTCATCAGCATATTCTCCAAGCTCTGCATATCTATTGCCTCTGCTAGAGCTCGCAAGGCTTGATAGGGTCCTTTTGTCATTATGTACAATCTCCTTGAATGCAAACTCAACCTTGGGTAAAGTAACCTCCAACTATGCAGCCTTAAAGGTGGTTAGTTTAGCAATCAACATTTCTCTATTGAAGTTCTTTTTCAATGGTATGATCTCCTCTATTGCTTATACTTTTTTTTCATAGCCAGGTGTTAGAGATCTGAGAATATTTGTGATCTCTTCTTCTTCAGTATATGTGCCTCAAGAGTTTCTAATGCCTGTAACAACCTTTGTAACCCTCTGTACATGTACTCTGACATTCTCATTATATCGCATTCTTAAACTCTCCATCTTCGTCTTCCAATTTTGCAACTTTGCCTGCTTAGTGTATTGATCTCCTTCATACACTGGTCCGAGCCTTGTCCAGATCTTATGTGAAGAATCAATGTCTTTGACTTCTATAAATTCAGCCTCAGAGAGTGCATTGATTAATGCTTCCCTTGCAACCATATTACAATGAAACATCTTCTTCTCATCTTCAGTAGCATTTGGTAAATCATCTTTTGACTTGATCTTCTCATCCTTCTTTGTTATCATCCAGTAATTAGTCCCCGTAAAGAATAAATGATTTCTCATCTTGTTCTTCCAACTGCCAAAATTTTCAGTATCAAATTTTGGACTTTCCTTTCTATAGTAAGACATCTCTGGATCACCTCAAGCTGTTAATATTTCTCTCAGAGGACTATGAACTTTGATACCAATTGACAAGGCTAAATTATTGCCTTTGTTTTGTATAATTTTAATACTTTGTTCTAGTTTTTGTTAAAACATTTGAGAGCCTAGCTAGTCAAAACTTGTGATAAAAGTCCAGATAAAACTGTTAAACCATGGGT
>MU223136.1:1773565-1784441 GCA_018584345.1 Thuja plicata | reverse complement strand
GATAAAACTGTTAAACCATGGGTAGATGTTTTTGACATACTTTGCTAATATTATACATATAATGCAATATTTCATAAAACCATTAGAATATATGTTCTAACATCTGGATATTTAATTTGATTAAGCTCGTTGCATGAATATTTCCACGTCATAACTAACTTGGCAGGAGAGAAGCAGCTGGAGAGTGGTCGACAGTATTCAAAGAAGACCGTTGAAGACCAACTATGGTGGAGTGATCATTACAGCACCAGGAAAACATGGTTGCTACAATGGATCCATTATTCCAGGACGTGGGGATGTAGCGTGCCTATATTCCCTCTGCACTTAGTACGTTGAATTGGTCATCCGAGTTTCATTACCCACACTGCGGGCTATTGTATTTCCATATTCTTCTCCGGCATGTTTTCAGCAAGATGGTTTTCCTTTCTATTTTGTAATAATGTTTGATCCTCTATATATAGGGATTGGACCGATAGTTTGAAGTTAGATAGAAATCAGAGAAAAGGTTTTGGAAGAATACTGTTGTATTTTCACAGCAATCTATTTCAAGTTCCATGTCTTGTTTTTATGTAATGAGTTTTTGAAACGCAATGAAATAGTTCTTGGTTTACATTTTGTGTTCATAGTTTAGCAGAAACTGACCAAGGGGGCCCACTTGGGAGGTGGAATAGGTTAGAATAGGATAGATTTCATTTCCAGCATTTTCAAGCATTTCCAGTATTTCAGATAGAAGTTACAATTTCTTCCTGTAGCATTGCAACTTGTGAGTGTTCCTGCAGCATCTACAAGAATAGTTATAATGGATGTTTTAGGTTGAAATCTTAGGTTCCAGTAGAGTTGCAATTTCTAGCATTTATTCCAGTAAGAAGATAAATGTATTCTTTTCCTGCAGCGCTAGTGTAGGTTTCTTTTATGCATTTTTACCTTCCTGCAGCATAAGCAGAATGACTCCTTAAGGAACCTAGTGCACATATCGTGCCGACCATTTCAAGTATACCTCCCTAGGTTGACAAGTTAAATGCACCTCATAACAGGAAAAATAGTCCTTAGATTGAATGAACCATTCCTAAGAAAGGCCTTGAGCATGATTATTATACACCTATTATGAGGCGGTTCACTAATTGTTAGCACAACTGAGAGGAGGGGTGAATTAGTTGTGTGCCCAATTATTATAAAATTTAAACTTAAAACCAACTACTCAATGCAAATCAGAAACTTCAAGAGAAACACCATAACACAAGTATTGTTGTCGAGGAAAACCATGTTAAAGGAAAAACCTCGGTGGGAATTAACACCCACAAAAATGCACTAGAAATATTGCATCCTCGTTAGGAGATCTAGACCTGTTAGGAGGTTACTATTACATCTAGTACAAAGTACCTGTTAAAGGATAGATCATTTTAGGAGTCCTTTCAACCCTGTTAGGAGTTGAATGAAATGAAGAGCTCACTGCCCAAGCACACTACTCAAATGTGAAGGTTAAACCCACCTTTTGGATCCACTATTCACAAGAAGTATAAAAGAATGCTTATAACAATGAATTGAATGATAGAAAATTTATTTTTCCTATATAGTTATAATGAAGTACACAACCACTACTCTACATCAGCAGAACTCGCATCTACATGCTCGCAGCATCCTAATTCTTCATTTTACATCAAGACATTACTTTCCTTAATACATATTACAACAAGCAATTAGGTCAGCCTGTTAAAACTTCCCCAATGCACTAATAATTATATAGACCCTTGCTAAGATACATACGGTACCTTACACAAGTATTTAACATATACAAATCATCAATTACATGCCAATATCCACAAATCATGCTCGCCATCCATTAAACATGATACCACTCTGTAGTCAGCTCCAAATAGGTCTTCGCAAGTTCACATGCCATAGCTAACGTCGCCAAGAATCTAGTGACCCAAGAATAAAAAATAATGTTCTCTCATGTGTCTTCTATCATACCTTAAGATCGCATACCATGACCCATGCTCGCATCCAAGTTATCCCAAAAACTCAGAGACCATCTTTATCATAATCCTTTGTCACTACTCTGTAACCAGTCTTTACCAAACCAATTATAACTCATGCAAATGAAAACATAAGATCCAACAACCTTAGACATAAGGTATACACTCATCCCTCTACACAGATCTGTGCTCGCATACTCTCACACGTCATACACTATTCGTACACATCTGTCAATCTTGCATGTACCTGTGATAACCAGTCTTACTAAGACTTCAACTACATCCAACTGAAACATATGTTCACATCAATGAAAAAACATGAATGACAATGACTCAATCCAAAAAAAACTTCTCATTGAAAGTGTTATTGCTCATGCATGTCACTTCATGCTCCAAGCCCATGATGACTTGGTGTACTCGTAGACTATGTGCCCTTGTTGGGATACTAAGTTCATGAGTTTGGACCATTCACATTAATGTAGTATATTAATGTTAAGGATGATGTCCCCTATTTGTTGCCTCACTTGGCTTGAGCTACTGGGTGAGGTCATTTTTGTCAATACTCACATTATTTAGTTTATCTTTGTCAATCTAAGCATGTCTAAAGTTGTCTATAGTAAGTTTATTTTTGGTTTATTGGTTCTTTGTTGTGATTGTTGATGATTTTCTCTTGGTCAAGCTCCATCAAGATTTTTCATGCCAATACTCTAACTAAATATTTTCCAAGTTTGAACACAAAATCCTATAGCTTTTCAGCTATCTAACTTAGTTCTAACTATGCAACTTAGATATGACATGCGCTCAATAAGAACACTTACCAAAATCTTACTATCCACCACACTTTGTATGATAGAAATTTAATCTAATTCACCCACTTGTTGAAAGTAAATCTAACTCTACTTTGTATCAAATTAAATTATAATATAGTTGCATGAATTGAAAGAGGCAACATCTAACTAAGAGAACACATTGCATAAAATTAAGCAAGATTCTATTCATATTCTCGATAAAGCTTCTCTGTAATCTTCACTATATGATATACTATAACATCTAGTTGAATACCATTGCAAGAATGAATCAAAATTGTTTAACTATAATTAAAATCCAATCCAATGACATAATAATGAAATGTAAACAAGAAACGATATTTCTAATATAATATAAAATAACACTCCAACTGTAAGTTATAAAAGAACTAGAAATTGTAATCTAAATAATATGAAAAATAATATAACAACAACTAGATCATCTTACTTTGATAAAGTGGGTCATGCTCTAAAGGGATCTCACAATGAATAAGATAAAATAACTTCGTTCAAATTGCATTCAAATTGGCCTCTAAATAGGAGTACAACAAAAAGTGTGATAACAAAATTAAAAAAACTAATGCAATATACTTACTAATTTCTAACTGAGGACTGATTGGTAGGTACACGTTTATTAAAATTAAAATTATATAAGCACTAATTCAGATAACTAAGTGACTATTATGTTATTGAATTCATTAGAACTAAAGTTTCTAATGAGATTATTCAACAGACAACGGATAGAATTGGAGTTCTCAAACATAGCCAACAAATTGACTTGGATAAAGAGTGGGAACAAGTGTGCTTGAAGATTTGGAATGCTCTGGAACTCTATGTAGCCAAGAGTAATGCATAAAAAAATGCCAATTCATGAAATGACTAGTTTATTTAAATAAAACATATCCCACTAAAACATGCATAAAGATATCTCATAATGGATCATGAATTCATTCTATTAATTAACAATTCAAACAACATAAAGAAAACATTTATATTGAAATAATATTTGTAATTTAATCCATAATTAGCTAACCATAATACAAAAAAGGTAAACATTTAAGTCTCAGTACATCACTATTATGTGCTAAATATCAAAACATTATAGGCGTTTATGCATAAAAACATAAAATAAAAGGTAATTACTAAGGACTCATCATCATTCCCTCCTACTTGCAACCATGTCCTCATGGTTTTGGATATGGTATATCACAATTCATTTACTCAATTCAAATTATTAGGTTGAATCTCTGCAACCGGTACTCTGCATAGGTGTGAGGCCCTATGCATCGATTAAGTTTCACCACTCTCAATGTGCATCCAACCTAGGTGAGGGAATGATAATGATTGTGTGGCATAAATCTCATCTCAATCCAAATTTCCTACTGCTCTTATATGATTGCTATAACTTTCCTTGGTTTAGTTACACTCCATGCAATGTTCGTGGGAGATATAGGCTCACTTCTTCTTAAGGGTAAGGGAATGAAGCCAAAGCTTTTTGTAGAAGTATTTAAGGCTCAATATAGGAGGTAGTTTTATACTTCTCCAAAATACTACATGATGCTCTATAAATTCCTAACGTACATAGGGGTAATACTTTTGAATCTATCTATATAGTAGTGTAGCACACTCTAAAGGTCATGGAATTAGGAATTTCATCCGTCATGGGCACCCCTAACCTATTATGTGCCTCCAA
Source organism: Thuja plicata (assembly GCA_018584345.1). Lineage (NCBI taxonomy): Eukaryota > Viridiplantae > Streptophyta > Pinopsida > Cupressales > Cupressaceae > Thuja > Thuja plicata. The sequence goes on along the minus strand of MU223136.1, from coordinate 1,779,966 downwards.
ATATATTTTGATAATTTATTTTCATTCTATATAATTTTGTAATAATGAAATAAATGACCTAATTTGAAACTCTCCTACATACAAATTAAGGAAAGATTGAGGAAAATGACACATTATAAATCCATGTTGGAAGAACTTGCACATCTAGTTTTCAACAGCGATGTGACTACTCGTGAATTCTTCCAAAAACTCGTAATCATTTTCACAATCTAGTTTTCTTTTAATATCAATTGATTTAATTTCTACTTAAGATATTTATCTCTAAGGGACAATGAGTACACACCTACTGGTTTCCTCATAGAAATCATAGCAAATTCAAATTCAACTACTTCTTCTACCTAGTGGTTTACCTCCTCCTTTTCTTTTTTTTCTTTTTCCAAATCCTTCCTGATCTTCTCATTTTCTTGTTTTTAAATTAATGTAGTAAGTGACAAATAACTTGGTGGTGGTGTGGAGGTTAATGCCTTATTGTCATTAGATCTTGAGGGTTTATCTCTCATTTGTTTTTCTTTTCTTAAGAGATCTTCTTTCAATTTTCTAACCTCCTCGTCATTTTATAATGCTTGGGTATTTTATTACCTCAATGCTTCCTTAGTTTTGTTCAATTATTTTCCTATTTTCTCCACTTATCTAATAAATTGGTGCAGTATATTTTCTATATTAGCTACAATTTTATTAAATTCACCTTTCTTCTTTCTCAAGGCCTCCTCATAGGCCAACAGTATTCTCATGTGCTATTCCATCTCTCTCTCCATTCTAGAAATCATTAGGGCATATTTTAACGTAGTTTCTTCCTCTTTCTTTCTTCTAATTTAATCCTATTAAGGCTCTTCTTCTAACACTAGCTCTTTTCCCTCCCTACAGATAAAGACAAGAGAGTGATCTTTGGTGAGCTGGTGAGTGCAATGGTGAAGGTTCATGATGATGAGAGGAGGGTGTTTCAACACTAACCAACATTTTATGGCTTTCAATATCTTCAACTTTGAACTCCTTTGAAGATTTTACTTCCTCAATGACCTCTATTTCCTCAAACTTCTCTTCCTTTACCATTGGCACATCATGCAAAGAGGAATTGACTAGTTAATGAGTGGAAGAATGATGACCATAGTATTTTGAGCAATAATCCTCAATATATATGAACAAAGACACTGTTGAGTGGGCTTCAACAAGGGATTCTCTTTTGATTTATTTTGCACACTCCTAGGTAGCTTCAATGTAAGTTTATTTGGTGGGTTGGGCAAGGGTTTCCTTGGTAGCTTCTTGAGTAGGTATATCCTTACAAATAATTGCTTCTTCTTGATTGTGAATAAAGGGTTGCTCTAGAGCCTTTTGTGGGGACTATTGAGAATTTTGTTCAATAGGGTTGACTCCAATATCTATGTTCATAGTGGAAGAATCAATAGGGCTATATTTTTTCTCAATTTGTTCTGGAGTACCTTTCCTACAACTACTTCTAGTGACCCTTGATGTTTCCCCTAATTCAAACTTGACTCTTTTTTATTTAGGACCCTTTTTAGATTTTCTCTATTTTGTAGGACCCATAAGAAAATTTATCCATCCCTCCTTCCCTGATTCTTTCTTCAGGAAGTGACTCTTAATTATAAGATGGATAAAACTGTGATGGCTAATGGAGCTTCAGTTATTCCTAATCATAGAAATCATAGTGTTGAGCTGGGAAAATAAGAATGTGGGTAAATTTATCCTTACCTTAGGTTGAGTGTTACCATGTCTAACGTGGGTCAAAATTTTCATGTCTAGACCTAAGATTGTGTCATATAGTCCTTTTCATGTAAAATAATTCACCAATCATAGTGCAATTGTCTTTTGAGGCTCTTAAAATATTTCTTGCTAACTTCCTTTGTCTTCCCTTTATGTTTTTGTAACAATAGTCTCTCCTCCAGTTCTTGATGGAAAGCTTCAATGTACTCTTTGAAATTAAATTTCCATTTGCCTACATGGTCTCTTTCGACAAGAATTCTAGCAATGTCACTTATGGTCAATATAGATACTTCAATCATTTTGCCCCTAACTCTAGTGATATTTACATGAAAATTCCTTACAAATTCTTCTACTGATTCCAAGTTATATCCTTCAAAAATTTGCACAAACTCCAGCCACCCTACTTCTTAGAGTATTCTTTTTTCCTCAACATTCAAGCTAAATTATTTCGGATTAGACTTTTGTTTGTACCTTATTGTTTACACAATAAAACACACTCTTGAAATATTTGTAGAACTTCACTGATTTTGGAAACTCTTTCTCTAAATTGAAATTTTGAGCATTCACAAATGAAAATTAAGTAGTTATTTCATTTCTTACAATATGAGCTATCTTTTTTACTTTCCATTATCATAGTTAAAAGTGGTAATTTATTACCCATTCTAGCTCATACCACTTTTTCTAACATTCTTGTTCAATTTGTGCACACTTCTACAATTAATTTGCTCATTTGGATGATTTTACACAACCTTTAAAGTATCCACTTATAGTCATTCACTAGCTTTGGTGGCATAACTAACTTCATAAGTTTGTGTTGGAATCACCAAATCTATGGTGAAATGATAGTAAGATTATGAAATGACATATTATAATTAATGGGATAGTTTGTTATGTCATTTCATCACAACCTTTGTTAGTGATTTGCACTTAATTGCATTTTCATTCAACACTCGTCTTTCTTATTTGACATTAAACATGACACTTGGTGATATACTTGAACTCGTGACATTCCTAATTTGTCCCATATTAAGTAAATTAAGAAATTAAATTTTAAAAATAACACCTCTAATAAATGTCTACCTTACTTGTACTTCACTTAGATGTAGCTTACATTTAATGCATGTATGGTCAAGAGATCACATGATTTCCTCAATCAACTTACTAGAAGAGAACCAATTTGTCAATCAAGACTACTTGAAGTTCATCCCTGAATGTGTTAGTAATAACTGAGAGGGGTGGGGGGGGGGGGGGAATCAGTGGCCTTNGAGGGGTGGGGGGGGGGGGTGAATCAGTGGCCTTAAAAATTAATCCTTAAATCAACCCTTTAAAACTTATTACCACTTCTAAGCCTCTAGTTATATTCAGTCCTACAAGATGAATGCCTTGAAATACTTATAACCAATTACTACCTGACGGAATGCTTTGTAAAACCTTCTTATGTATGTTTACCAATAAGCAGTCTTAGTATTTACCAAAACATAGTAAATAGCTAGAGTATACCGATCAATCCAGAATAGCTTTATGTGAAATGCATAATAGTAAAGTAATGAAACATAAACACATAACACATGGATTTTTAACATTGAAACCCTGTTAAGGGAAAAACCACTGGGACCAGTACCCCAAATTTTCACTCTTCTAAAGTGAGCTCGGTTAAGAGACAACCCTGTTAAAGGTTACAAACACACTATTAGGTGTGACCTTGTTAGAGGATTTACAAGATAGTTTGTCACTTAGTATCTGGTGTCTAATGCTACCATCCTTGATCAAACACTCACTTGGCCTGCCAATAGGTATCGGGCATATCTAATGCTACTTTCTATGATCAAACTTTTTGATACTTCTTGGGATGTATCTCAATTACAAAAGACTTTTATGTCCTGCTCGGTTAAGAGACTTGATGCTTCAATGGTTAAACTAAAACACTAAAGTGATATGTTCACACATACAACTTTAATTGCAGATTTTTAGATCTATTGTAAGTACATTACCTCTCTGATCAATATAATCAATTCAATACCTTTGCTCCACACTATTCTGCTTAGTGATGTTGTTTCATTGTTCGTCAGTGTCTACAGAATCTAGCTCTTTCCTCAGCTTGTTGATCAGGTCTGAATGAATACTTTCTTCTCCTTTAGAATCTCTTCAGCATCTACTCTCTTTCCTCTTCTCTTGTTCACCCCACAATTCGTAATGAATTGAGTTTGTCTCTTTATAGAAATGATTCAACGTTTCTTGGCTTTCTTGATTCTTGGCATGATCCACAGTTTTTGCCAATTAGATTTAAAGAAAAACCCCAATTTTATCTCAAAGAGATATTCTTGCCAACTGGACAAAGCATCTTTAAATCCTTTACTTATCCTTGGCTTTATCTTGTCGATTAAAACAATGATAAGTATCAGTTAAGTCTATTTTTTAGCTCTTGATAGCTAAGCATTTTGTCATTTCTGAACTCTCTTTTCTATCGGTCAACACTTTAGTTAGTCATCGGTGATAACTGACTGTTCCTTCGGTGTGACTTTAGTTGTCTTTAGGATCTCTGTCCATCAGGCAAAATTGTAATTCTGTCCGTCGGGTTACTCTGTGTTTTTCTCATCGGGCAACACTGTGACTTTGCTCTTCGGTAATGCTATGCATTTTCTCGTCAGGCAACACTGTGACTTTTCTCTTTTACTCTGACTATCAGTGTGCACTCTGTCGGTGTAAACAATCATTTAGTGAATACTTGACTTATATTCATTACTGATAGCATAGCCTTTGGTTCATCGGTTCTTTGAAGTCAATGGTAGTATGTCCATGACCATACAGATTATATCAAGTTGACATCAATGACAATACAATATATTAACTAATTTAATGCCTTGCATGATCATCAACTTAACATCTTCAAACATTCAATCAGTTATAGTTCATCAATCTCTCCCTTTGGCACTGATGGCAACACACTACATTATCACACCATATTACTGTTAATACAATATGAAATATAATAGTTGAAGTTCATCAAACTACCAATCTTATGTACTATAAGTGATACAAATATCTGGTCCACGGTAAGTTCATATAACTTAGATTTAATTCTTGCAACTTTCTTTTTGTCTTCAATCCCTTCATTGGATAGATGTAGAATCTTTCTTTCTCTGATGTGATGTGTTTTTCTCCTGTGTCAAACTCTCTCCCTTTCACTGTTCTCTTTTCTTTTGATGTCTCTTGTCAGCAATTCTTTCTCTTTTTATGTACTCTCCCTTTCTTGTTACATCTCTTCCTTTGGATACTGTTATGGATATAATCTCTATCTCTTCCTGATGTATAATCTCTCCCATGGATATAATCTCTCTCTGAAGTGATAATAATATCTCCCTGAGTGATAATGGATATAATCTCTCCCTTTGACAACAATCTCAAACAAATATTTTTGTTAGTAATTCCAAACAAATCCTTTCTATCCATAATATACTCCTTGAATTTCCCTATCCACCGAAAATACAATAACTCTGGTGCTCGAAGTAGATAAATACCTTGTTGTGTATAGATTTATCTTTGAAGTCCATCTCTCTGCTTGCATCAACATGAATGATATTATGATAATGTGTAGGCTGATGTAGGCTTCTAGTCATTTACTGACCAGTAGACAAGGGTCTGACCCCTAGTCTCTTTCTCAAGTACTCAAATGCATCTTTGGGCAGTGGCTTGGTGAAGATATCAGCCAATTGTTCCTTTGATTGCACATACTCAAGCATCACCTCCTTTGCTTGAACTTGTTCTCTCAAATAATGATACTTGATGGAAATATGCTTTGTTTTAGCATGCATGAGTGGATTCTTGGAAATGTTTATTGCACTTGTATTATCACAATAGATAATTACTGGTTCAAGAATTTTCATATGCATACCTTCCAGTAACTGTTTGATCCATGCAATATTTGAGAAATTTGCAATAGCAGCAACATACTCTCCTTCTGCAGTAGACTGAGAGATGCATCTTTGCTTCTTGCTGATCCATGTGACAAGTCTTTCACCCATAAAGAATTCTCCTTTAGTTGCGCTCTTCCGGTCATCAATATTTCCAGCCCAATCAGTGTCAGTAAAGACCTTAAGTTCAAATTTGCCTTCCCTTCTATACCATAATCCATATTCCTCGGTATTCTTTAGATATCTTAGAATTCTTTTCACAATAATCATATGTGATTCCCTGGGATTATCAAAAAATCTTGCAACTATTCCTACTACATGCGCAATATATGGTCTAGTATGTACAACATACATGAGTTTTCCAATCATTGATATGTACAAAGTCTGATTTACCTTTGATGACTTGTCCTCATTTGTCATCTTACATCTAGTTTCCATTGGTGTTCCAATTGGTTTGGACTCTTCCATCTTGAATATTTTTAGCACTTCCTTGATGTATTTGGATTGAGTAATGAAAATACCTTCATCTTGTTGCATGATTTATAGACCAAGAAAGAACTTGATCTCTCCAAACATGGACATCTCAAATTCTTTGCTCATTTGATTTGCAAATGATTTACATAGCATATCATTGCCTCCAAATGTGATGTCATCAAAAAATATCTCAGCAATCAAAATGTTAGCATCAGTATCTTCCTTCAAATAAAGATTATTGTTTTCACTAGTCCTTACAAATCCAATACTTATAAGATAGGAATGAAGTCTTTCATA
>MU223136.1:1747488-1770311 GCA_018584345.1 Thuja plicata | reverse complement strand
ATCAGTGGCCTCAAAAATTAATCCTTAAATCAACCCTTTAAAACTTATTACCACTTTTAAGCCTCTAGTTATATTCAGTCCTACAAGATGAATGCCTTGAAATACTTATAACCAATTACTACTTGTCAGAATTCTTTGTAAAAACTTCTTCTATATGTTTATCGATAAGAAGTCTTACTATTTACCAAAACACAGTAAATATCTAGAGTATACTGATCAATCCAGAATTGCTTTATGTGAAATGCATAATAGTAAAGTAATGAAACATAAACACATAACACATGGATTTTTAACGTGGAAACCCTATTAAGGGAAAAACCACTGGGACCGGTACCCCAAATTTTCACTCTTTTGAAGTGAGCTCAGTTAAGAGCCAACCCTGTTAAAGGTTACAAACACACTATTTGGTGTGACCTTGTTAGAGGATTTACAAGATAGTTTGTCACTTAGTATCTGGAATCTAATGCTACCATCCTTGATCAAACACTCACTTGGCCTATCAATAGGTATCAGGCATATCCAATACTACTTTCTATGATCAAACTTTTTGATACTCCTTGGGATGTATCTCAATTACAAAAGACTTTCAAGTCCTGCTCGGTTAAGAGACTTGATGCTTCAATGGTTAAACTAAAACACTAAAGTGATATGTTCACACATACAACTTGAATAGCATATTTTCAGATCTATTGTAAGTACATTACCTCTCTAATCAATATAATCAATTCAATACCTTTGCTCCACACTGTTCTACTCTGTGATGTTGTTTCATTGTTCTTCGATGTCTGCAGAATCCAGATCTTTCCTCAGCTTGTTGATTAGGTTTGAATGAAGGCTTTCTTCTCCTTCAGAATCTCTTTAGCATCTATTCTCTTTTCTCTTCTCTTGTTCACCCCACAATTCGTAATGAATTGAGTTTGTCTCTTTATAGACACGATTCACTGTTTCTTGGCTTTCTTGATTCTTGGTGTGATCCACAATTTTTGCCAATTAGATTTAAATCAAAACTCTAGTTTTATCTCAAAGAGATCTTCTTGCCAACTGGACAAAGCATCTTTAAATCCTTTACTTATCCTCAACTTTATCTTGTCGATTAAAACAATGATAAGTATCGGTTAAGTCTATTTTTTAGCTCTTGATAGCTAAGCATTTTGTCATTTCTGAACTCTCTATTCTATATGTCAACACTTCAGTTAGTCATCGATGATGACTGACTGTTCTATTGGTGTGACTTCAATTGTCTTCGGGATCTCCATCCATCAGGCAACACTGTAATTCTATCCGCCGGGTTACTCTATGTTTTGCTTGTCAGACAACACTATGACTTTGCTCATCGGTAATGTTGTGCATTTGCTCGTCGGCAAACACTGTGAATTTTCTCTTTTACTCTGACTGTTGGTGTGCACTCCGTCGGTGTAAACAGTCATTTAGTGAATACTTGACTTATATGCATTACTGATAGCATAACCTTTGATTCATCGGTTCTTTGAAGTCTTTGGCAGTATGTCCATGACCATATAGATTATATCAAGTTGACATCAATGAAAATACAATACATTAACTGATTTAATGCCTTGCATGATCATCAACTTAACATCTTCAAACATTCAATTAGTTATAGTTCATCAGAATGAAGTTAGTGAAGGAGTATAATGGTCAAGATTAGTCATTCTTCTTTCAATCTTTCTTTTTTTTGGAACCGTTAAGAGCTATCTGGAGTCATTCCTTCTTCTTTTCTAGTCTAAATCTTATCCATTTGAAGTGGTTGGGAGTTGTTTTGTGTCATCTAGAGTAAACATAATTTTATTAGAGTAAGGTTATCATTTCTATTTTTTAACCCACTCTTAAGGTATGAACCACCATTTATAGTTTTTCATGCATCCCTAGGGTCAACCGCCATTTCTATTTTGCAATCTATATTCTTTATTCATACTTCTAACAAAGATCATCATATCTAATCATATAAGTAATATATTCCATGATGAAATGTTTAACCCTTGATTAAAAATCAGCTAGGAATTCCTCTTTTGATGTTGTCTAGTGATAAATATTGAGATAATGTCTATTAACCAACATTGTCCTTCTTTCTCCATCTATTGGTACTAACTAAATAATTACATTATCAAACACTTGCTCAATTTCATATGGACCCAACCATCTAACTTATGTATCTTCTCTTTAAAATCTTGAGATATGGAATCAAAGAACAAGGCATTATCTTCTACATTGAATTGTTTGCTCAGAATATTCTTATCATGACATGCTTTCCTCTATTTCTGAACTGGTTATATATGATATTGTGCTTCCATCTGCATTTTATCCAAACTTTTTAACTATAAAACTCTTCATTTTTTTAAATATTTAGAGAGCTTTATTCCCACTTCCAGAGTTGTCCTTAGCTTCTCAAGCTCAAACTCAATAGGTATAATAGGTATTTTTCTATATACCAGATCATATAGAGTGAATCTAATTATGGTCTTCCAAGTTATTTTTTATGTCCAAACTACTTTTGTTAATGTATCTAAGCAATCTATATTTTTTGGATGAAATAATCTTTGTGATAATATTTTCCAATTCTCAATTAGTCACTTCAACTTGGCCATTTGCCTGCGGATGATATGGATTTAACCTTCTATGTATCATTTGATATTTCTACAGAAAAACTTGAATCATGACTGACATAAACTATGGTCCTTTATCACGTACTACTTCTCTTGTTGCATCAAACCTTTGAAGAATATGCTTGTAGAGGAAATCTTCCACCTTGTCTTCTCTTTCCACAAATAGTGTATTTTCTTCTGCCTATTTGGTAAGATAATCCATGCAAACTAGAATGTATTAATTCTCTCTAGATGGTGGATCAATATAACCCACAAAATTAATTCCCCATTTTCAAATGGTTCCAAGGCTATTTGTGGTTTTAGGGGCATCTGCATGGTTTGTGTTGGTCTTCTCATTCTTTGGAATTGATCATAATGTTTTGCATAATTGGAAACATATTTTTACATGGTTGGCTAGTATCACACTACTCTGAGGATCTTATGAAAATTTCAGATAGCATAATAGTATCCTCCTAGTTTATCATGATAAGCTTGTATTATGTCATAAACATTGATTTCTTGTCTACAAAGAACATGACCAGGACACATTTTGAATAACATTCCATCGATACATTTAAATTTCAAACTTTCACAAACCAACCTTGTCATTAATTAGAATTGAATTCATTGACACTTCCCTATTACAATGTAGTTTGCAAGATTAACAAACTAGGGTGATTTGATTGATATTGTGAATGAATGTTTATCCAAAATTTGAACATTCATTAGTTCATATTTGCCTTGCAAAACTATTCTTCATAAGAAATCAACAATAAAATTATCTTTACTTGAAATTCAACAATGGTAGTATCAAATTCTTCCCATAAGAGTAACCATATGATGATTCATACACCCATTATAGATTTATCCATTAAGTACCTAATTGTAGCATGATCAATATGGACAAATACTTTATAATCAATAATATAATGTTGAAATTTCTTAATTTCATACGCAACAACTAAGAATTCATTTTTATTAGTAGTGTAATTTCTCTCTGCTGGACTCACATTCTTGTTAATATAGTAGATTGTACACATAGCTCCATTTTCATATTTTTGTCTGAATATTGCTCCAGTTACTAAGTTTGACTCATCAACATGGATGTGAAAAGGTTCTCCCCAAATAGGTCCTTTCATGATAGGAGAAGTTGTCAAATCCTATTTGATAGCTTCAAAATATTTTTGGCAATCATCATTCCAAATAAATTATATATCCTTCTTAAGAAATGTGAACATTGATTCAACAATTTTGTTGAATCCTTAAATGAATCTCCTATAATAGCTTGCATGTACAAGAAAACTTCTAACACCAGTCCATGTTTTTGGGACTGCAATTTGCTGGATAATTTCAAGCTTTTTAAGATCTACTTTATTGCCTTGTTTTGAGCTATAATAATCCAAAATAATTCCCTTATTCATCATTAATAAAAAAAATTCATGATCCAAAGGAAATATATGATCCTTACCTTTTTTAAACTTTATTCAAACTATTCAGTGCTTTATCATACTTTTTCTATGAACATTGAAGTTGTTCATATATACTTCAACACATGTATTTATTAAGTCTCCAAAAATAGGAAGTAAAACCCTTTGAAATGTTGTAGGTGCATTATAGGGTCCAAATGGAAGAACTCTATAAGCATATGTACCCCAAGGATACATATTTTTTGTTTTGTCCTTATCCTTGGGAGCTACTTGGATCTAGTTGTACCCATTGAAACCATCAAGAAAAGACAAATAACTATTATCAACCAGGTTATCAAGGACTTGATCAATAAATGGAAAAGGAAAGTAATCCTTTTTAGTGTCTTTTTTCAATTACTTATAGTCTATTCACACTTTTCACTTACCATTCTTTCTAGGGATTATTACTAATGGGGAAATCCTTTAACAACCTAATATTGGATTAAAATTTGTCATAGTTTTTATATTTCTTACTTAACAAAATATCTCAATGCGTGATTAGTTCTTCTTTTCCTTTATATAATTGGTTTAACATGATTATGTAAATATGGTGTGTACAAATTTATTGATGAATTCCTCTTGTGTCCTAGTATTCACAAGCAAAGGCTTCTATGTGGTTTTCTGAGACTCATTTATAATTCTTTCTCTTATGTAAGAGATAATGACCCATTAATGAAGAGTGGTTTAATTTCATTAATAATAATCTCCTTGATCTTAGTCTGAACATTAGATGGATCCCCTAAAAGTGTATTCAATGGAAAAGGATGTGGCAACAACTGATGCTAAACCCTCTTGTGATCATCATCCTCTATATCCATTTTTTATCAAAGAACATTCCTCAAAGTTTTCTTTTGAATTCTCACATGTTAAGAGGGAAATATAAATTTCAAGAGCAATACTAAAATCTTCATCTTTCTCCAAGTATAAATTCCATCTCAACAATTCAACAATTCCATCTCCCTCAGAGTATAAATCTTCATTTGTCTATAATTGAGTTCATGGCTACATAGATGGTTTAGATGGAGGATAAAGACATAATTTTTTTTGTCTAATCTCATTTGAAATTCTCATATTACCTAACCTACAGTAAATTAATGTTGTTGCAGTTGATAACCAAGGCAAACCTCATATGATTGGGTAGTTTCTTCCTTTCAACAATAGGAAATCAACTAGATAACTTCCCAAGTATCAATTGTGACCATGAAATCTTCTAGAATTCCTTCTAGTTTAGAAACTGAGTGATTTTCTAATCCAATAATATTTGTATTTGGTTGAACCCTTGTCATTATCAAAATTTTAGTCGTATCAACTATAGTGATATTTATAGTTTCCCCTAGATCAATCAAGACACTTTTTATCTCCAAACCTTTTACACTCAAAGTAATTATATGACTTCTAGGGTCACTATATTTTTATGGAAGTAACTTCCATGATAAAACATCAAAGAGTTTGGCACGTAATGGAGGGTAACTTTATCCTTCTAGTTGTCTTTGTACAAAGTGATTTAGTGACATAGTTGATCTCTAAAATGTCCTTGATGGCTCAAAAGAGGTATCTCAATATTGATTTCCTTAAGTTATCAAAGAAGCTAAGAATCCTCTATAATGATTTAGTCATCTTTGGGGTGTTCAAGGTGTATTTTATCTGTTCTAAGATGATCATAGTAGGATGATTCTTTAGTAACATTAGGCTCATCACTATCTTTTTTATTTTTCCTAAGAAATATCATTTTTATCTCCCTTCTAATCTTGAATTTTAGGTTTATATAGAATATTTTAATTCTTAAATTGGATATTATTTATTTCATTTGCATTCAATCCAACAAGATTAAAATAAAATTGGGACTGGTTGGGCTAGTATCTGAAGTTGATTGACTTGTTCATCAGTTGCATTAGGACCAATCAACAACAGTTGATATTTAACCTAAGGATGCTTAGCTCCTTGATTTTCCATGGTTGATGTTATGATTGATTATTTTGTAACTATGATTTATTTTCTTGCCTCTGTGGTTTATTCCATTTAGGTGTAGTCCATTATAGTGGTCCCCAAAGTGCTCCCCATGATATAGGAGGTGGTTGCATTAGCATTGAAGGATTCCATTGATTATGCCATGCATTTGAAACCCAATTATTTCAATGTCCAAATTATCCTTGATAGGAATCATATCCCAATTTTGTTTTGTCTTTTCCCTATATAGTTTATCTCTTCTTCCACCATAGGAGATTTCTTCATATGACTGTTTGAATACTACATGTGCTTGTTGGACATTTTTTCTCACGTGTCTCACACAAATAAACTTTATTTAAAGGGAACTCTCTTAATGGATGTTTCTCTATGCACTTAGGGAAACAAATAGCCAATGTTTATGTAGTTCTTCTACCAAGTTAAGTATTAAGATGAAAAATGATATATTGTTTTAGGGTTGATAACTCATCCATAACATTTGACACATCACGATAGGATCCTCTATTTCTCCTAGAACCCCTAGTTCCAATTCTAGTCCTAGAGTAGTTCTTGTAAATATTTATAATCTCATCAAAAGTAAGTTTGCTTATGTCACCTCTCCTAATTATGTTTAAGGCATCTCTGGATTCATCACCAATACCCGTTAAAAATATTGTTTTACTGATCTTAGTGTCAAACCCATTTGCACACCTCCTATGAACAAATAGGAATATATAAACATAATCTTCTAGGTTTTTATCTACCATTTTATTCATGTGAAATCTCTCACCCAACAATATTCCTAGTGCTTATCTAATAATGTTCTCTCCATCGCATCATGTTGAAATAATCATATGTTTGAACCAATACCTTAAACTCAAAAAGGAATTGTTCATGGTCTGTGTAAGTCTTTCCTCTAAAGGTAGGGATAATAGGATAAATGTTTTTCATATGTTTCTCATCATCTCTTCTATTCAAATTAATGGGATATGGAAATGATATATTAGGTGCAAGTTCCTCAACTCTTTCTCTTTCAACCATATTGTCTATTTATTCTTATTCTTCTAAATTAGTGGTTGATGCTTTTTAGTTTTGAGACTCTTTTGATATATCATCTTGATGTCTTGGGAGAAATATACCAAAGGGGTCTCTAGCTCTTCTCATAAAAAATTTAAAAAATAGTTTCTTACCAACACTAACAATTAATTTTTTAATGGTATCCAAATCTTTTATCCCTTGTAGCTGTGCCAAAAATGATGGGTGAGGTCATTGTTGTCACAAAACTCACAACACTTAGTTTATATTTCTCTATCTAGGTGTTTCTTAAGTTGTCCATGGTAAGTTTTTTTGGTTGGGAGGTTCTTTGTTGTGATTTTAATGGTTTTCTCTCCATTAGGCTCCATTAGGATTTGTCATGAAAATACTCTAACTAAATATTTCTCTAACCCTAAACATAAAATTATACAGTTTATCAACTTTCTTAACTCAACTCTTACTATGTATCTTGGATATGACATACAATCAATAAGAAAACTTAGTATAATCTTTCTATCTACCACACTTCTCATGAAATAAATTCAATCTAATTCACACACTTATTGAAAATAAATATAACTCTGCTTTGCATCAAATAAAACTATACTACACTTGCATGAATCAAAGGAGAAAACATCTAACTAAGAGCACATATTCCATAAAATTAACAATATTCCATTCATATTCTCAATAAAGCTTCTATATAATCTTCACTGTTATGATCCACTATAACATCCACTTGAAACACCATTGTAAGAAATGAACTAAACTAATGATTTGTAATTTAAATATAATCTAATGGCATATTAATGAATGTAAACAAGAAACAATATTTCTAATCTAATATAAAACAACACTATAATTGTTAAGTTGTAAAAGAACTAGAAATTGTTATCTAAAGAGAATGATAAATGATAGAACAACTAGATCACCTTCCTTTAGTAACATGAGGTCTTCACTAGCTAGGAAATATAATATTGATGACATGTAACTGATTGAATGTTTGAAGATGTTAAGTTGGTCACCAAAATGCAGAAGGATAATGCAAGATATTAAATCAGTTAATGGATTGTATTGTCATTGATGTCAACTTGATATAATCTAATCAGTTATAATCAAAGTGTCAAAGACTTCAGAGAATCAAATTAAAAAAGATTATGCTTTCAGTAATGTATAAAAGACAAGCATTCACAATATGAATTCAAACACCGACAGTCAGTGGAACCCGACGGACAGAGATCACCGAAAGTCAAGTCACAGTGATGCCCAAGCAAGAACACCAATGAGAAGAATCATGAGCATAACCAACGACCAGAAACATAGTGTAAACTGATGGAGAAGCCTGAGAAGAACTGGATTGTTGACCCAAGCTATCAAAGAGTTAAAACACCGAAATTAACTTGAGTTTAAAAATGAAAAAATATCTAGCTGGCAGAGATAAATATGGACATAACTGGTGTAATCACCCAAAAATGGTCTAGAAAACTCATAGCCCCCTTTTCTCAAATATTTGGTCTTAATAAATCCTAATCTAAGACATTATAGCTAGACTCTAAATTATTGAGCATTTAATCAAACTTGCTTACATAATTTTAAGCTTAACTTGTTGAATCAAATAATCGAACATCAAAGCGTAAACTCAAAAATCATAAAACATTGGGATAAAATCAAGAAGTCCTAAGTCTCAAAAAGGTGAACCCATTCACACATGGGTGTGCACTCAATAATCAAATAAAACAAATAAAGGGAGGAAAATACCAATTTTGTCTTATTCTCCTCGTAAGTTGACCAATCAAAATCACTTTATCATCTCACATGGATTGAGAGGAATTGCATCTCCACCATTGATCAAATAATTTTGCCTCTTAATCTCAACCACTCATTCCTTGGAATCTCTTATAAAAGGGATAGCTCCCTTTCCTCATTCATAACAAGAAGATTTGGAGTAGCGTTATAATGCTATTTTCATCCTAGAATTCATAGTGCATTCATAGTTTATTTACTCTCATGGTAGTTTCTTGCATTTTGGGTATTGTTTAGCTTCATTTCTTAACTTAATGACATTCTTGTTCTCATCTCATAGCTTAATCTAGATGTATTGTTCTTCTCATTTCTAGTTCAAGTCTTGCATTTTAGTTTCATTTATCATAGTTGCTATGCATTTCATTTGATAGTCTATGCATTCTCATTTTCAAGCTTTCAAGAGCAAAGATATGCAAGTCTATGCATCTTGCTCCATATTGCATTGAATCTTCCATTTTGGAGTAGTTAAGTCACTGATTTCTCTATGTCCAATCTGATGGACAACCATGAGAATCACACTCGCTTCAACTAGGAAGCAATAAGCCGATTTCTAGGGGTTTTACCATGCTTTGAATCTTATGTTTTTTACTAACCCTTTTCTATGTAATGGTTTATTGAAGTGTTTGGTTATAGATTCTAATCTCACATTTTACCACACATATTTTTGGCGCCCACCGTGGGGCAAAAAGTTGCGTTTTGCTCCATTTTTATGATTTATTGCATATTTTTGATGAAACTGCACTTTCTTTCGTACTGTTCTCTATTCTCTATCATACAGAAAATTGTAGATTGGTACTTTGTCATATGAGGGCAGGTATATTGTTGTATGAACTTTTATAAACTGTCTTTTGTCGTATCAGATCATTATATTTTTCATATGAGCTTTGGTAAGATTTTGTTTTGTCATATGACAATTGTTGTATTATCGTATGGGATTTGATGCCAGTCTATGTTCTGTACATTGTCATTTAAAAAATAAAAAGCATTTTTAGGGTTTCTCTTGAGCTAATTTCTACTTTCTAGTCTTTGACATGTCTTCCTTGGTCTCTTTACTACCTGTTTTTGCAGCCTAACTGGTTTTTGTAGAACATTTTTGAGGAAGATTCACTTGCCAAAGCCACATTTGCACACTATTTTAATATAACTACTAATGATTTGTGCTTGTAGGACTCTTGTCAAAGAAAGTTTGAAATTACTAATGATTGTGTTTGTAGGTTGCCTTGAAATCACATCAACCAAATGATTGTGCTTGTTAGTATTTTCTTTTGATTCATAGGCACATAGATTAATTAGAAATATCTCTTTGTTTGATTTGAAGCAAGTGTTAGGGGGGTATGCTCTCTTTCCCTTGGGAAGATAAAAAACCTAGACTCACTTGCTTTGTATTAAGAAATTAAATCTTTGGGAAAGAACTTAAAGCGTGTCTTGTGTGTGTGTGGAGAAAATGATACTGGATAGGAGAGTATGATATTTTCCCCTTGAGGGAAAATTAGAAATCTAGACTCCTTTTTATCGCCAATCCATTTACTTTTCAAGCTATAACATTAGAGGGCCTACCAAGGGAGCAATCTCTTGGGAACGACCTAAGTGGGGAACAAGCGGACTTGGCTACTTCCACCCCACTATATTCAAATGCTTCCTTCAATCCAAAGAGAGGGAAGACTTGGCTATTTCTATCTTCAATGCTTTCTCACTTGTAGGGCCTCGTTGCCCCAGTCTTGCTAAGCAAGAACTACATTTGATTGGGTGCTTGTAGGGCCATTTTTGGTCTCAATCTTGTTTACAAGACTACAAGGGAGATACATTCGACTTGTGTAGGGCTGAGAGGTCTCAATCTTGTATGCAAGACTATACATTTTGGGTGCTTGTAGGGCTATATACCTTAATTTCACTTGCAAAAATACAAGGGATAGTCATGAACGAATGAACTTACTACACACCTTTTAGATAGAGACTATCCGATCTACCTCCAAAAGTATCATAATCTTTGTGTAAGGATTGATCGAAGTGGACTTTACCTAGATCACCCCAATATTTTTCACCCAACATATGTATTCCCAAGGACGTTTGAAAGCATGAATGTGGCATGGGGAAGCTTATGCGATTCTAGCATTGAGTCTCTTTCCAAAACCCACAATGTGCCTAGTCTCGGCAAAAGTCAATATCACTTTGTGTGAGGCGAAGGAATATCAAGCATGGGAAAAGATTGTGATACTAAGCCAAATTGACTATAGGGTAGAAAGTGTTTGGTTCTTCACACTTTGTGTTTGATGCACATGTACACCTTGAAACTTGAAAATATCTCTTAGACACAAACACTTTGACAACAGACAAAAGAAAAGCATCAAGACTTTCACCTCAAACTTTAGGCAGAATTGTCCAAAAATTCTTGCACACAAGTGAAAAACTGTCCTAGAATCTTTTGTCATTTCAGACTATTGCATTTTTCATATGGAAACACATCCAGGGGTAGAAACTCATATAAAGACTCATGTATTGTCATTTGAGGATCCCCATATCGTCGTATGAGACTTGCGTTAGAAACAATCCAATATTGAAATCTTTGTCTTTTGGTCACATATTTGTAACAGGAGCTATCGTACCTTGTCACGATCTTTTCAGCTTTTGAATCTGGTTGTTATACTTGTGATTTTCCTTCTGTCCTATATTTTTTTGTAACTCTCTCAATCATATTTGCTCTTTATTCTTGGTTCTTTATCAACTTTGTCGCAAGTGTCATCTCAACAAGTATTCAGACCTCAAATGCACGATACCTTACAGAATCTCAACAACCAAACCATTATTTTCTTCATCAAACAAATCTTTAAGCTTTGACAATTGAATTGGCACCTTGATCCTCTAGCAACGTTAGTCACAGATTGCCGTACATGGTTTGAACGAGAAGTCAAAGGGCTAATCTCAATTCTAAGGGAAAAGCTATAGATGACTTTTCTCAAGACTTACCTTCTTGTCAAAAACCCAAGATGGGCCAAGAGACCTCACGCAAGGACACTCTAAATCCACAACCAACAATACCATTGTTCAACTCCTCAAACTTGGCTACCCACAAAACGTCAACTATGTCAACCTACGATTGGGGGTCTCAACATGAACATCAAAGTCAACATACTAGTGTTTCTTCTTCTATATAAGAACCAATTTTTGAAGAGATTAGGAAGTGTCACCAAGACAAACATTTTCAAAAGATGATGCAAGCCATCATGCAATTAGACAAGGATAAGTATTTTATGCATCTAACATCAACAAGTGTCAAGCTTCCACTTGATTTTGACATTGAGGGACTCATACAACAAGAGGAAGAGTCACCCATCACTATTCTTAACCAAAAATTGCAAGATATGAGATGTGAGTTAAGGGAACTTACGAAGGCAAAAGAACAACCTCCCATTAAGTACTCATTGGAGTCCATATGCCCATTCTTTTTTGCCAAGAACTTGCACATGCCACCTTTTCCTCCAAAGGTTGAAATCCCTAAATACAATAAATACAATGGGGAAGGTGATCCTCAAGATCACGTGAGGGAATTATGCACCCTTAGCATGGAGTTTATGCATGAACAAACATATTTGATGTGACTATTCCCCCAAATTCTTAGCAGCCACGCCCTGGAATGGTTCACAAAACTCACACCCGACATACAAATGTTTGACAAATTGGTTCAAAAATTTATTCAACACTACTCTTACAACATCTTACACACGGTCACTATGCTCAACCTTTGCAACACCAAGTAGCATACGGGCGAGCCTTTTGTTAAGTTTCTCCAAAGATGGAGAAGGGTGTTTGCAAGGTACCCTACAAATACCAGAGCATCTTCATCAATAATGTGGTTCCTGAAATGAAATATGCAACACAAATGCAAAAACATACCTCCTTCAGTGACTTGGTTGATAGCACCATGAGAATCGAAGATGTCCTCATCAGAAAAGGGGACATTACTTTGAATAAGGACAAAAAATCCAATAATAATAACAACAATAAGGACAAGAGAAAATATTGGAATAAGAATCGCAACGTAGTTAATGATGGCGTTGTTGATTTACCTGAAATCAAATCTAATGAACCAGTATTCAACCTTACTACTAGCATACAAGGTGCTAGGGAAAGTTAAGTTGCTCCTAAAACTTCTAAAAGCATTGAAGATATGCAGAAGGACAAGGCACCATGGATTCCTTGACTTAAATGAAATTTCACTCCACTTGGAGAGCCCTTGGAAGACATGCTAAAAACATTGGTTGCCAATAAGATTATTATGATTCCTAATTCAAAACCATGGGAACTTGAGGTAAAAACCAGATTGTGGAATGATGACCACTACTGTGAATTTCATAAAAATAAAGGGCACTTGACGAATGACTATATGAAATTGAAACATGTGATAAAATATCTAATTGGTAACAAAACCATCATTGTCAGTACTCATGGCTCAAATGATGATCATAAAGCCTTAAAACAACCTTTGTGATCTTATGAGAAGGGTGAATCATCACAAATTGTAGGAGCCACTGTAAATCATACATATACCAACACTGATAATGTGATCCACATGCTTGAACCCTCTGACAGATCTGTCAATGTTATCGTTATCAAAGATAAGGAACCTGATTCTGCTAATGCGGTTACTAGAGGTCAAGCCAAAGTCATCCTTAAGGGAGTGATGTCCACATCTAAACAAACAATGGTACCAATAGATAAACTGTCATCATCTAAACAAGTCTCTACAAGATAGAATTCAATTGATTAGTCGCAATGGACTCCTGCTCATATTTCTATATTAGAATTGTTGAAATTGTCACCCTCACACAAGAAAGTCCCTGAAACTGTGCTTATTGAAATCACTGTTCCTAAAGACCATGATATTAGTCAATTTCAGACCATGGTTAATCATCTGACTACCCCTCACTATCTGTCTTTCTTAGAGGAAGATGACTAAGCTCTTAGTCACCCACACAATCAGCCTTTGCACATAGAGGTTTTGATTCACAAACACCGGGTCAGATGTGTTTTGATAGATGGAGACGTTGGGTTAAATATTTGTACCCTCAAGCTAGTTACATCATTGGGATTTTCTGAGCATACTATTGATCCTCGAAGAAAAATTACTATTAAAGCATATGACGAGGAAGAGCGATCATCCAGAGGACTTATAGTGCTCCCGATCAGGGTAGGTCCTGTTCAAAGAAATGTCACATGCCAAGTACTTGAATTTCCTCTTACATACAATATAATGCTAAGGAGACACTAGATCCATAATATGTAGGCGGTCCCCTCCACATATCACCAATGTGTGAAATTTCCCTATAACGGAGTAGAAGTGACCATTCCAGCTGATAGCACTTACTCCTGTAACACCTTGAAGAAAGCTGACATCATGGTTCCACACAATAAGGAGGCATTATAGAATTATGAAGTGGCTCAAAAGGCACTTATGCAAAGACTTGAGGCAAAACTTAAGATTCACAACACAAGCATGGGGGAATATCAACTAACTTCTCTCCCTACCTCTCTGAGATCTTATGGCATTCCATCCTCATCTTTCCCACCTTCGAATGGAAAACAAGTAGAAATACATGAGGGCACCAGAATGGTGAAGGCACGGGTATCTCTTTCAGAGGAAAATGAAGAAAATGATGTTCTTGCTTGGTTATATAAAGATGAAGAGTAAACTAATGAAGTGACACATGTGGAGATCTGCCCAGATAAATATGGAAAATGATATCAAATGATGAGACAAAGGGGATATATAGGTAAAGGACCCTTGGGTAAGGATAAAGGCCTTGTGGAGCCTCTCCATTCTAAATTTTGGGATCCCACAGATAAAACTGGTGTAGGGTACCATTAGAACAAAGTTCATTCTCCTCCTAAAAATAGTCATCCTAAAAACACTCACATAGATACCTAAGATACAAACACTGATAGCAGAGATGAAATCATCCCTCTCCCCTTTGAGTAGCTGATGAGTGCCTCCGCTAACAATCTGACATACCAAGGAGAACCATATGTCCCCTCATTCTACAGAGCTTCCTTTGACCAAATGGGTCTAGCACTACAAATACTACAAAGGTGCCAGCCCAAGGATCATTAGATAGACACCTTAACTGGGGGCAGCTTGTCTTCACCTCCCATGTCATTGAATTACCATACTTTTCAAATGATGGAGTGCATGTTGTTGAGGAGGTCTCTCCTCGTGCCTCTAAAAAATTAGAAGACAATTCCACTCAACATGGCATGGATAAAAAAAATGAAAACAATAATTATCTAAGTGTCCCCAGGACTCTCTCTCATTTTTTGAAAGACAGAGATCGAGCTCCTATTCAATTTGATTATGGTCCAGGAAATACCCTATCAGAGAAACATCCTAAGTGAGGGCAAACTGTGGCTCCTGCGCATGTGTTAGATCTACCCCATTCAATTGAAATAGACTCTAATGAGTATGAATGAGACTCCTTCTCTAATGCTACAATGGATATTGAAGTGGACGTGGTTCACAAGTTTGCATCATATGGTCTACATGAAGACAATGTTCACACCAATGAATCGCTGAGTGAACACCCCGACCCAGAACCCATTCTCATTCCCAATGATGATTCTGAAGAAGAAGAGAGGCGACCTCTTCCACACAATAGAAACTAGAATTTTGGGGGAGAATCTGAGAATTCTCTTGCATCAGCTACTCAGGATTGGGATCCCGATAGACGTTCAAGCCATGCTGACACATCAAATAACAATAGAAATGATCATATCTCCAGTAGCTACAACCATGATTTTAATAATAGACAATGGGAAAAATGGGAGCATGAAATAGAAGAAAGTGATGACACTTGGGATCTCAAAGATCTTAAAGAACTGGACATGGCCCCCCACTACGTGTTCTATCTAGGAGAATTTAGGTTATGCCGATGAGTGTATTTTTAGAATGTATGGCCGCTCAGGAAACAAGTGAAGGCACCGATGCTAGGTCAAACAGATCAAATCCTCGGACTACCAACAATGACTCCTCTTACCTATTTAAGACCATGATCTAGATAACTTGGTGCTATCCTTGGAACCTCTTGAGTCCTTACCTCTTATCCATCTTGAACTTATTGACTGGAACCATGATGCGCCCCTAGACCTTATTTTTGCTCCTAAGGACTACACTTTGGCCTACTACCTAAATGCTACTGAACCTCCCACCTCTTCCACTAGTGCAATGAGCATAAGCATGACAGAGGGGGACATCAAATTCCTTAGCCTAAAGAGAAAAGATAAAAAGAAAAAAAAGGACTAACGGTGAAAACCACTTTGTGGTAGTGTCAGATCCAAAAATAGTAAAAAAAAAGGCATATCTGATGGTGAAAACCTTTCTAAGGCACCTGAGGATGGGGAACTTGATCTCCTCCCTAATCATCTTCAAGAAAGATCTTCAGTGCTGATAAAACTGACACAAGCAGTGAATCTGGGGACAACAGAGTCTCCTCAGCTCATCTACCTAGCACAATCCTTGTCTGAACAAGAAAAGAAAGAATTCATCCAATTCTTCACAAAAAAGAAAATCAACTTCACTTGGTCTTATTCAGATATGCTAGGGTTGGACACAGAACTGATTATGCACCATTTATCAATTAATCTAGGAGTCAAACCAGTCAAACACAAGCTCTAAAAGATGCATCCTCATGTGGCATTATTAGTCAAAGCTGAATTGGAAAAACTGCTAAAAGCTGAATTCATTCGTGCTATAGCCTATGTAGATTGGATTTCTAATATCATCCCGGTGACTAAACATGACAAGTTGATTCGAGTTTGCACAGACTTCAGAGATCTAAACAAGGCTTGTCCCAAGGATGACTTCCCATTTCCTAACATTGATATGATTTTAGATCTCACAGGTGGTTATGAGATGTACTCGCTAATGGATGGCTTTTTCAGCTAAAATCATATAGGAATAGCCCCCAAAGATCAAGATAAAACCTCTTTTACCTGCGCATGGGGCACATTTTGTTGGAATTTCATGCCTTTTGGTCTCAAAAATGCCGGGGCAACCTATCAGCGAGCTATGACCACCATATTCCATGATATGATGCATAAAAATATGGAGGATTATGTAGATGACACTCTAGCTAAATCAACAAGAAGGGACTCACCTAAAAGACTTATAAAAGATTCTAGACATAATAGAACAATTTAAGCTTACACTAAACCCTAAGAAGTGTGCTTTCAGTGTAACCTCTGGAAAGTTGCTAGGGTACATTGTTTTGGCCAAAGGAATTAAGGTTGACCCCGAAAAGGTGGAGGCAATAATGGGAATGCAACCTCCTCGCAATATCAGTCAGGTTAGGACTCTACAAGGATGAATCCAATCCATCAGAAGATTTATATCCCAACTATAAGATAAAGCACAACCTTTTACGAAAACATTGTATAAAGGAATTACCTTCAGCTGGGATGAAGGGTGTGAAAAGCACTTCCAACAAATCAAAGAATATCTCTCTAATCTACCCATATTGATAACACCTATTCTAGGAAAGCCTCTCCTTTTGTACATCTTGGCTATAGACACATCTCTAGGAGCTTTGTTGGCACAACAAGATGAGACAGGAAATGAAAGAGCTATATACTACATAAGCAGGACCATGGTGTCTTATGAACATAACTACACTATCATTGAGAAAGATTTTCCCGCTGTAGTTTTTGCTTCTCAAAAACTAAGACACTATATGATGGCACACTCTGTTAAGCTAATTGCCAAAATAGATCCTCTCAAATACTTACTAAACAAAGCAAATCTCACAGGAAGGTTAGCTAAATGGGTTATAGTACTCAACGAATTTGATATCGAATACATTGATAGAAAGGAAATTAAAGGATAAGTTATTGTTGATCAACTGGCTGATGCTCCTTTACATGACACACAACCAATACTGATAGAATTTCTTGATGAAGCAATTTTGTACCTTACTGAACACACCTAGACAATGTTCTTTGATGGATCCTTTACACAACAAGGAGTTGGTGCTGGAACCCTCTTTATCACACCACAAGGATATAAGATACCTAAGTCTTGCAAGAGGATGTTCCCTTGCACTAACAACATTGTAGAAAATGAAGCCTTGACAAATGGTTTGAAGATGGCCATCAAATGGAAAATCACTAAATAACATATCTATGGTGACTCACAGTTGGTAATCAATCAGGTCAACGACCAATATCAGACAAGAGATGATAAATTTCCACCATATAAATGAATGGTTGACGCTCTCAAGAAATATTTTGTATTTATTACTTTCTAATGGATACCAAGAGAAGAAAACAAAGCAGCCAATGCTATGGCCACCTTGGTCTCCATGCTACAACTTGAAGAACATCATGCTCACTATGACTTCGTGGTGGAATAACTCCTCTTTCTTGCCTATGATTCCTTAGAATCTCAATTCGTGTGCTCCCTAGTAGGTACCGACTCTTCCCGCTACACTCATATCTACTCTTACCTCCAAAACCAAACTTTTCCAAATAACCTATCAAAAAATGAAAAAAGAAGCCTTATAAGGAATGCATCATGTTACCTAATCATGGCTAACAACCTATATAGAAGAGATCTTGACGGTACTCTCCTTAGGTGTCTAGAACACGATGAGTCCAAACACGCACTAGAGGAAGTCCACGAAGGTGTTTGTGGATCTCATTCGAATGGTATTTTGTTAGCTAAGAAACTCCTCCAAGCAGGGTATTACTGGCCCTCTATGGAAAAAAATGCCATACATTTCACTAAAACATGCAAGAAGTGCCAAACTCATGGTCATTTAATTCATGCTCCTATACATGAGCTATTACCTTTTGTTACCCACTGGCCATTTCAGCAATGGGCCTTTGACATGATTGGGCAAATCTACCCATCATCTTCAAGTGGACACAAATTCATTATAACAGCCATGTAATACTTCACAAAATGGGTTGAAGCGGTTCCTTTGATCAAAGCAACGGGTAAACAAGTATCCATGTTTATCCTCAATTATATCATTTGCAAATACAGTATCCCCTCATCTATTGTGATAGACAATGGAGGACAATTTAAAAACAAAGACATGGACGAACTTTGTGACAAGTTCAAAATCACCCAACACTATTCTTCTACTCACTATCCTCAAGGGAATGGATAGGCCAAGGCCTCCAATAAGAACATATTTAAGATCTTGCACCAAACATTGAGCAAGACTGGAAAGGATTGGCATCTTCAACTCAATCCAACCTTATGGGCTTATAGAACAAGTATCAGGACACCTACAGGGGCAACACCATTTTCTTTGGTATATGACGCAGAAGCTGTATTTCCCATTGAGGTAGAAATACCTTCACTCTGAGTCAACCTACATGGACTCATCACATATGAAGAATATCAGATTTCCAGAATCCAAGAGCTAGAACTAATCGATGAGCGTAGAAAAGTAGCATTTGATCATCTGAGGGTCTATCAAAAGAGAATGTCTCGAGGCTACAACAAAAAAGTGAGACATAGAGAATTTTAGGTCGGAGACATTGTGCTCAAAGAAAATTCTAAAAATCAACAGCATCGTGAAAAAAAGGGGAAGTTTGAACCCAATTGGTTGGGTCCCTTTGTGATCACCACATTTGGCTCTGAGGCCTATCAACTATCAACTCCAAAAGGGGATACCTTTACTGATCATGTCAATACTCTCCACCTAAACAAATTCTATGCTTGAGCATTCTCGCTGGTCAGTAGCATGTATATATATATGATCCTGAAAAAATATCAAAAACAACAAAAAAACATAAAAGGTCAAAAACATTTGGAAAATGTCCTGAAAAAATGACTATCTTGGTAAAAATTTGGCAAACAGGCGCCTCGTTGAGTCAATATAAATAAATAAAAAAGAGAGAAAAAAATCAAAAAATGGAAAAATACAAAAAAATTGAAAATCAAGAAAAAGTGCCTTGGTGAAAACCTGGAAACAGGCACCTTGGTAGAAAAAATAGAATCTCTGCCAAGTGGTGAAAACCTGGCAACAGGCGCCACTTGTAAACTCAATGCTCCATCTATCAACGTATATCTTGGCTCATCTCATCTGTGGGATGATCTTCGTACTTCTCTGAGCTATCATATCAAGTTATTCTTTGCTTCACTGATTGAAGCCATCTCTAGGTCTTGTATAGGCTTCCTGCTTTTCGACATCCTGTTAGTCAACTTGTTTGGTCCTCATAATTGGTCTTCTTCTCTGGATAGTTTACCACTGATACATTGGTGTTTTTCAACACCTTAATCAACAGTTTTTCTTAACACTCCCTTTTGGACAAAACTCGTGTTTCTAAACACAACACCAAATAACATGTAATAACACACACATGACAGTGTTTCTCAACACTCACTTCACCAACAAGTTAAACAGACTAAACGATTATTCATAATTTTCTTGTATGTTGTCTGTTATCAATGATTTCTTATGTTTTCTTTGATTTCTGCTTGTTGGTGTAGTTCCAATCATCCTTATGTCAAGATAGTAGGGTGTATATGGTAAGAGCTTTTGCATTCAGGTGGATAATCCACACAACCCTCGATCCTACTCTCTTGAACCATAAGGTGAGTTTGATACTATCTCCTTGTCTATTATTCTGCTTGTTTCAACAACAACGCACTCATGGTTATCTTGGCCCTGAATGCCTCGATGTTGGTGTACTTTTGTTATATCAAACTAGAAATAGTGTTCATGTCATCTCAACACTTGTGCCTAGATGCTTACATTCATTTCTCACATCTATCTGATGAAGGGTCATATTCATATCTTTATAGTCCCTGAGGTTCTAGTAAGGGTTTTACTGACTTTGGTGTCCCAAATGTCCAAGTGATGAAAAATATAGCGACTACAAAAATCAGTGACTTGACTCATGTCGTAGGTTGCATTTTTAGGCTTGCATAATAGCATCATAACATACTTCATCCAATCATATAAACACAGTGCTATCCCTATAACCAGTTGATCTTCCAATCCTCTGATGGCACAATCAATTGCATTTCATCTCCTTAATGTTACCTACCTGCGCATAAAGATTAATGACATGAACAAGAGCATAATCTACAATCAGCACAAATGAAACATGCATGAGTTACGATTATCACCTATGATCTGAGCTACAGAAAGCATATAACAATAACAGATTATACAACAATAAGATATATGACAAAAGATAAAGACAAAATAACATATTGAGCATAAAAAAGATCATCATATATATATATATATATATATATATATATATATATATATATATCTCAAAATGTCTCAGTATACAAGTCATCTACGGTGCTCTCTGAGGTGCCCTCTGTGGAATGATCGGTGGGTTTACCACTGGTTCTTGCTCTGGGCCATCATCCTCAATCCTAGGCACCCTCTCAGATGGAGCTGTAAACCTAGGGAAAGGATTCCTAGACAAATGGTCTCGGTACTCCAGAGTAACTCTTGCATCCACTACTCTCACCCGATAATCTCATGCTAGTTGAGTAAGTCCAATGATCTCATGGGTGCACAATGCCAAAGACAACCTGCATAATGAAAATTTCAAATGCTCAGTTTACGTTCTACAAAACTCTGAGGTACCTATGCAAAAATAAGAACAAAGAGTAAAGAAATACACAAGGTGAAATCTTTCTTGGGAGACCAACCTCTACGCTCCTCATCCAAAAACTGGGCATATGCAATGTACTCTATAGAAATACACTGGATATGACCATACTGTCTCAACACCCAAGACAACGCAAATCTCTCTATCACCAATGATGTCTTTCCCAACAAGGGGCAGGAAACAAAGAACTCCCTGTGGACTATCCTCCACTCAGCCCAAGCCTCTACCTACAAGTAAGGTCTCCATGTAACCAGGATCAAATCATCGAGTTGGTGTCTCCAATACTCTGTCTTTCCTAGAAAGGGCTGTGTAATAAAACCTGAATATCTGTACACATAGGGCTGTCCACCCTGCCAAGTATCTGCTGTGAATGGTCTGCAAACTGGGAGATGCTCCCAAGCCCATATCTGCAAGACCACAACTCCTACAACCATTCCTCGCATACCCCTATATGTAATCTCATGCATCTCATGATACATCTATGACAAAAAGCACTAACCCCATCCAAGCTGCACAGACTGTGTAATCAAGCTCTCTAACATCCGAGCCCAACCACATAAGAACCCCTACTATGATTGATCAACCATGAGGAAACCACCAATGAATCTATCAAGTACACACTCCAAAGGAATTTTCTCACCATAACTCTACTAATGTATCCCAGGAGATAGCTCAATCTATGATCAATGGGTCCCAAAAAACTTGAGCTAACGCCTGTACACCAACTAAAGGTGTGGAATCATAGTCCACATGCACCCCAGCAAAAGGAATCTGTAGAATCTTATAGATGTCCTTAGACATGATGGTCATCTCTCCCATCGATAAGTGAAATGTGTTGTGTAATGCCCCGCCAGGGAACCCAGGAGAACTAAACCTAAACACGACACTAAGTTCACGAAATATTTTTTTTTTAAATATTTACAAACAATATTAATAGCAATGCGGAAGCAACACAATGAAGTACATGACATACATGAAATACAACTCATAGATGATTAACATTCCTTGAGGGTTCCTTGACGTAGAATTACTTAAACAACTAATCTACGAATACAAATATAAGCACTGACATAAAGGTTACATAACCTAAAACCAATTACATACATCTCATAATAAAGATTACATATACAACTGATACCATAAGGTATACTACCTAATCAACATCCACTGCACAAGTCGCAGGGTATGTAGTAATACATAATAACCATTACAATGCATCCTCCAAGGATGATAACCAATATAAACATATGGTATAAATATACATCTCAAGTAACTGAACAAGTCTCCGAAAGACTATGAAGATGAAACTGCAACAAGGAACATCCAGGCATGAAGAAGAATC
>MU223136.1:1720017-1739556 GCA_018584345.1 Thuja plicata | reverse complement strand
GGCATTCATCTTATAGGACTGAAGATAACTAGAGGCTTAATATTGTGGTACTAAGTTTTTGGGTTGATTATTGGAATATTTTTGAGGCCACTGATTCACCCCCCCTCTCAGTTATTACTAACACATATCACGTGCATTCATATTGGGGATATTATATCCCCAAAATTTGATGTAATATATTCATAATATAATAGGGACAGTGGGGCTTTATAAATTAGATAGAGGAATACAATATTTAGAGGTATATTTTATTCAAAAATATCCATAAGCACGTAATAAGTAGCAGGAAGAATCATTGACAATCTTAAATTTGAAAATAAATTTCCCAAGAAATGGCTAAGCAGCGAGTTGGAAAAACCATTTTTATTTTCCAAATTTTGAAAACTCATGGAAACTAGCAACGAAGTGGAAGGACTTGCAACTTTGAGCCATTTACAGTTTCCAGAGCCACACAAAGATTTCAATCACAGGTGCACAAAATTATATTAGTTCCTTTCTCACTTCCAATTTTTAGTTCTTAGATTGTCACAACAATCATTTTTAGATTAAAGCTCTAAACCCAAGTGTTTCATATCATTCAACTCATTTTTATATGTATACCCTGCTAGAGTCTATAAAGCACTCATTTCTATATGTAACTTGTTTCCTTATGCAATATAAGATGACTCTTGTGCTATACATTACCTTCTGCACATGGATCATGGACTATTTTTTATTATTTTCAATGCATTCAAAGGGATTTTAGAAGGAATATTATCCACTTTTGATGAAGATTTGGGTATTTATTTATTTATATAGATAACTACCAAAGATGGTCACTCCCTTACAAACTGACCATCTAGTACATCCATTTGGCTATGGTAAGGTAATCATCAGCCAATACATTGATCCTCTCAAGCTGAGAGGTAGAGAAAAGCTCACCATTTTTTTCTACAAATTTGGCAATTAGAGTAATACTCAGATTGGCCAGTCCTTCATGAAATAGATTCAGAGCTTGAACAACTTTCTTCTTCTTGGCCACAACTTCAGCATCAAAAAATCTATCAAAAAAATATTTTTTTACGGTCTATTTTCATTTGCATCATAGCCACTGAAACATCATGTTTATACTCATCACGCTGCAATGCATTCACCATCATTGAAGCCTGGTAGCATGTTACAAAGGCTTTAGCCACCATGGTAAGGAAAATTTCTAATAAGAATCCATTGTGGCAATAACTGGATGAAATTGGACTTGCTTGATTGCAGGAAATAGGGATTCATTTTGAATCTTGAACAACATTGTCAATTGATTATCAATGTTTCTCTCCCCACAACTGCTATATATACCAAAGTGAACTTGTCCTGCAATACTTCTCCCTCAATAAACTCACAATAAACTATTTTTATTTGATATAAAACTCTGAATTCCTTGCTGCTTTTATAGAAAAACAACCCTCTCTTATCTCCTCTCTAATCAAGGAAATTCAAATCGCCTCTTTCCCAAAAGCATACAGAACAAATCTTAGCATAATCTTCTTATTATCCACTCATAATAGGAGTATATGTATTATAAATTGCATCTTAGACTTAAAATAAATTTGAATATGTGTAATTCAGATAACTATGCTTTGCATTTCCAAAGCACAGTCTAGATCTATGGAGGGGAACCCACTATAGCGAATGGGAGCTTTCCTATTTTTTTAGAGAATAGTACTATTTCCCTTCCCCAAATAGTCCTTTCTATCATTCTTTAACCAAATCCCTCACATTCTCTATATGTGATTAGTTCTCTGTCTTCCTCGATTATCTTCACCAGTTTAGGCCATACTTTAGGCTTATTTATGAACCACTTCTTTGTCAGTTTTATATCTTCTTTCTATGGCCTAATGTGTAAATATTTTTTTCTTTGTATTGGACCTGAATGTGTAAATTTTACTTTCTTTGTATTGGACCTTAATGTGTAAATTTGAGAAATGAATGTGATAGGTACATGTGGTTTGAATTTTTTATTATAAATTTATCCATTACTTAGCCAATTGATAAGTACATGTGGATTGAAATACAAATGTATCCAATGGTGAATATGGAATATGTAATTGTCACTTGTGAAGAAAATTCCATTGTTGGAATTTGTCAAAAAGGTTGTACACTTGCTGACATCTGTCATGAAATTATGGATGATGAAATCATTGAATATCCATTCAATTTTACCAGTGGCCTTGGGCATCCTTTAAATATAAATCAAGAATAAAAAATGAAAGCTACAACACAACTTATAGGCATTAAGAGGAAACATAGCAGAGTAGATGTTGGAATGCTGGAGTCAAATATGGTGGAAAGTAGACCAAACCATAAAAACAATAGAGAGATTGTGGAGGAAGGTATGTATAGACAACCAAGAGTTGGAGATAGATATGAGTCAGTGGAATAAAGTATAGTTGTTTATCCTAATGTATTGGCATCTTGGAATAAGAGATTTAATAGTTTGATGGAATAATTTGTGGAGGAGAAACTTACCGTGAAAGTATATTTAGAAAAGGGAGAACCTAAAATAAAGATTCATTGTAAAATTTGTGGCATTGATTATGGAACATGGGAATTAACCATGGTAGCATGAACAATTCATAACTTCAAAAACAATCATATGAAAACAATGTCCCATCAATGTCACATTTTAAGGGAGGAAAATGGTAAAGATTATTCAAGTAGCATAGAAAAGTAGACAACAATGATTAGAGATCGATTTGAGATTGATCAAGCAATTAAAATTCTAGATGATTTCAATAAGACACAAGAGCCTAATTTGTTCAAGGTGGTGGAAGAAACACTTTCAGGCTATGAGGATAAGAAAAAAGTAAGAGTGGAATGTACATGATGCAATAAATGGTTTTGTTTGGTGCTAGCAAGTGGTAATATTGCTAGTTATCTAAATGAACACATGAAATCAAAGAAGAACATCACTACTACAGATGAGGCTTAAAATGATACAATTTATTTAAGGAATGACATGGCTAGGAAACCAAAGAAGCCTACCAATGATAAGGCCCAAGAAAGTTTGACAAGGTTCTTGGCCCCATCATCATCTTTAATACATAGGGGTTCTACAAGTGCAAATCCTTCTAGTTCAGGTGTGTCAACTAGACAAGTTTAAATTTATTTTGAATATGACTTGTTGGAATGTGTACATTATTTGTTTTATCATCTTATTTAAGGCCATTCATCTCCATTGATGCTACAATGTTGGGGGTATTGGTATTCTTATATAAATAGAAATGGAGAGATTAGACATAAAGGTCCTAATGTATGATCAACGAGATGGAAAATTATGGTCCATAGAGAAGCATACCAAGATGATGCTATGTTATGAGGGTAATGAATATTGTATTGATGGAACATATATGCATATTCATTACAAGAGGGATTTTGAGATGAGGATCCCATTTGAATCATTGGCATGCAACTTTTGTAAGATAATTCCATAATGCAATGACTTTAGGATGTGTTTATATCGTGAATCAAGGTGTGACACTAAAAGACATGGGAGTGATACAGGGAGAGGGAGAAGACTAGAATATTTGATTCAAAATGAACTCAGAATAGATGCTAGGGTTTCAAATGATAGCCAAATCAACAATGTATTCTCTTTGGTAGGAAAAGACAAAGGTTGTTATACTCTATACTAGAATGTGATCCCTAAAGGAGAAGTTGTTTGGAATGACAAAAAGGAAGGATATCTTTAGTTCTTTTAAGGATGTGTGTGAGGCACATATACAAGGAAAATTGCAAGGTTGTCAAGGATATCTTTCACAACCTAGTGCATCCAAAGGGAGGGAGAGTGTATAGTACATCCACTAAATCCCTTTATTATATGATCAAGTTATGGGGAGGTCCTAGATTACATAGATTTATTATCTTGAATCTAGATGGTCCTTCAATTTATACAACTTTGAGGAAAGTTAGAACATCATTGGCATACATCCTGGGGGAGCACAACTACATTTTTTAGGCAGCAGGAAAAGTGTATGCTTGTCATAAAATGAAACATGGTATAGATGGCCCAATTCCTATGTACCTCGCTAAAGATGAAACTATTGTGAAAATGTATTTTAGGTGGGTAGCAAAAGTGATGCATTGGTTATTTTTTGTGGTAATAAAGAAGAACATCATTGTACATCACATTTCCTGGTGACAATTGGTGAGGGAGTTGCAGGTTATGATATCATAATAGATTATTTCAAGAACAATGTTATTAACCACTATGCACGTGTTATTAGTACAAACCCTTTACATGAAAAGATTCCTTATTTGGTTTTGGTCGCTCATCCAACATATAATAGATTTGATGCAAGTTTTGCTCATCGACAATGGAAAAAAATAGAAATTTTGTAGAAGAGACACGTGAAAAATAATTTGGGACCTATTGTTGGTCATTCCTCATATGGGGATAGTAGAATAAGACAACTTATGTTGATGGAATATTATTCAACATATAAGGTATTCTATATCAAATTCCTTGGGAAGGGTGGAGACTAAGTGGGTCATACAATGGTTTCCATGTAACAGGATTGCATGATGAAGAATACATCCACAACAACAAAAATCTAGTGAATCCTTTATTTAACGGTCGATAAGATTTGATTTTAGGAGAAGAGTTGATAAGTTTTAATCATGTTAGGATTGTTTATAACCATTTTAAAGTGGATGATCTCAAACTTAAAATTGAATATATAGAGAGGATAGATAAAAAAATTTAGGGTTCAACACAACGCATTGCTTTAAGGCATGTCTAGAGGTGTTTGAAAGAGATGAGTAGTACATCTAGTGGAAGGGTAGAGAGGACACTAGGAACATAGACACATCTAACGATTGTTGTTGACTACATTGACATATTTATGTCTCAGAGTTTGACTCTTTGGGAAAGAGTGTGAAATACTTCACAAGTTCATCATTTCTTCACATTATGGTTATGTTGGCTATAAAAATAATCTAATAATAATGTCAACATAAATTTCATCAGTAGAGAGGCATATCAAGATGTCAAAATCTTGCCACTTTGTAGTTTTGTTTTTGAGATTGTTTCGAGATCAATACTCTTTCTTGTCATGTGTTTTGCACTTGACTGGGTTAGATGTATGTGAGAACTTCATTAGCAAAGTTGGTGGTATGGTTGGATCAAAAAGGGCCTATGATTTAAATGAATTGCTTCACATTGTTGGAACCCTTAATAGAGTTGTAAAAGAATAATCAAGTCCCCAAAGGCTTCATTTTAATAAATCTCATAAGAAACAAGAAAGTATCTGGAATAGATTGCACCAAGAAAGGATACTAAATATTAACATATTATCAAAATTTGATTCAATATCTATAGATGATAAAATTATAAAATCCCTCAAGATGGGATTGAAGGATGCACAAGACATTTTATCAACTCTTTGCATGTGACCAGAGGATCCCACACAATCTTCTTGGTGGGTTAAAACATGGACACATGACCAAAATTATCTAACATTCCAAGATGTGGATGAAGTAGTTGATGAGTCTCCACCAACTCATTGTAACTCTATATTCTAGTATATGTCTTCAGTGGTACACAATCATCGTGAATCTAATATAATGGAAAGTGAGTGGAGGCATGAGTTGGATAAAATTTTAGATTTCATTGATAAAAATGTAAATAAAACTATAAAACCAATGGTATACCTTGATGGTAAGGATATGTTCAAATCTTGTTTGGTTAGTCATTTGAATGAAAATCCAACATTTTCCAAAGATATGTTGACTAAAGTAAGGAGTGGTGTCTACTTTAGGCGAGATGAAAGGGCCCCACAAAAGGGTGTTTCAATTAGCTTTGGTATTGGATCAAATTGTGGAGTGTTGTTTGAGAGAAATTCAATACCTCCCACTGAACGTACTAAAAGAAAAGGTTTTTGTTGAAGTACAAGACAAGTTGTTTCTTGTGGAACCTGGTACATCATAAGCATTCAAAGAATACAAAGGAAGGATGGTAATAGGGTGTTTGATTTCCATAATGACATTGACCTTTTGGATAGTCTAGAAGGCATAAAGATTCAATTATGTTGGTACAATTGAATAAAGGGGCAACACCTGTACAAGTATGATTTAAAAGATCATGATTTTATAGAACTTGAATCTATCATAGCAACATCCAATTTATCTTACAATGCTAGTAATGATACATACAAATTAGAAGAAAGAGATAACAAATTTTTTCAAATTTTGTTAAAATTTTGAACAAGGTGTATATTCAAAATATTATATTTCCATCTTCCTTATGTATTCCCATATGTTACATTGTTTAAAAATATCATGTTATCAAATATAAAATTGGTTTTATACTTTTTGGCATTAGGTGGAATGAATAGTCTGCATGGTAAATTTTTGGGATAACTCAACCAATATGTTGCTACCTACTTCTTAGTGTAAGTTTCTTTCACCGACCATTCATATTTTGTAGTAAAATGAAGTTGGAGAAAAGATAAAATATGTTCTAAATGCAATTTTAATTCAAATTTGGTTCTCACACAGTGATCCAAATGTGCAAGTACATGGGTTGAGGAAAAATCATGTCATTGATGATGTCAATGGGGTCAAAACCAAATCTAAAGGTGCGAGAAGGTCATCTATCAATAAATTGCAGGAACCGTGGAAGATGGATAGATTTCCCTCAACATTATTGATGCTATTGCACAAATGTTAATGGTGCACTCTATAAACTTAATATTTTCATGCATTTAAAATCAGGGCAATTCCCTCTATGAACTTGAATGAGACTTTGTATTTGCATGTATAAAAAATAAGGGCAATGCCCTCTATGTATTCAAAATTAGGGCAATGCCCATTACAAGTTGATTGTTGGTTTCAAATAATTATTGATATTCATATTGCTATGGCAATTAATAATTGGGTAGATATTCATTATTTCATTTATGAGCCCCCTTTTCAATAAAAGTTAGACCTTATCTTATTTTGAATTCATCTTTGCAAGTTTTGATTGCAATGTGTATTGTTTGTTCAATAACGCTCTTTCAAGGATCACGTTAAATGCTTTATATAAGACTATCCCCTTATCCTTATTGGGCACCTAGTCACTTCCCTCCAAATCTTTATCTATAAATTTGTGAGACAATTTTTAAATTTACCCCTTAGATAAATCTATCAACTATTCAATTCTCAATGCATGGTAATTAGATATGTAGCACACCAATTAGTCTGAATGATTTTAACTTCTCCTTGAATAGGCTAATCAAACAAGAACTACAAGGAAAACACTTCTCAAATGATTCTCGGTTGTTCAAATTAATGTGATAATAAATAATCCTTTGCACAAAAACTTAAAATAGCTTTCAATTCCTGAATTTGAAAATCACAAAGAACTGATTCGAAATAAATTTATAAACACCACAATTGCACACAAAGAAACTGAATCTTTTTATTATCTTTTCATAACTGAGTACATATATTTGATGTTTGTATCTCCTATATTTTGATCTATATCTCCTAATGCCAATTTTCTATGGTCTTTGTTTCTCCTTTATACAAGATGAGGAGAAGCAACAAGCTTGAAATAATTTACATTGTGCCCCTTCATAACTATAATTACCATCATAATAATTTCTTAACTAAAAAATGTTACGAATTTTTGCATCACGCTAAAATTGGAAAAGCTTAGACAACATTGGTGAAAGGTAATTTTTGGTACATTTTAATTTTGGAGCATTCATGATTAATTACTTTAAGATGAAAGTGAGAATACAGAAAAAGAGAACATTTCTTTAAATGTGCAAAAACATTTTTACAAGTAAAATATAAATGTATTTTCAATCAAGGGTTCTTTATTCATGTGCAAAGGAATATACAGAATGGGTCCCACACAAGCCACAAGAAAGCTCTTAAAAACAATGCAGGAAATAAGAAAGAGCATGCGTATGTACATAAGTCAAGAAAGATATAAGGTTTACTCCATCATTTCTGGGTTGGAATGATGGACAAGGTTGTTGAGTGTCCTTGTTTGACTGGTTGAAGAGGGCCCGCATCTTGGAAGTGACTGCAAAATATGGAAGAGAGGGTGTTAGTTTAAAGTAGACTAAGCAATGATGAAACTAGCACTTATCTCTAGACATGACAACATTTCAAAATGCATAAAATGAAGGTGTAGGAAAGAACACATGTTTTTATTAATAAGTTGTTTAATGTGCAGATACAAGTATGAAGACCAAGTAGGTTGTTGAAGGGAAAAATATATTACAGGTGTGAAACTTTACTATTGAAGTCATGTAGAGGCGAAGATTAATTAAGGAGGCTGTAGAGGGGGCATACATACATTATAGGTATGGGACCTTCTAGCTGAATTAATGAAGCTGTAGAAGACTGGTTGTTGAAGGGACTTGAAAAATTGTCATGAAACCTTTCAGCCTAATAAAACAATTAGTTTTTTCTACAAGAGGTTTTTGTCATAATAGAACAAGATTGCCACAAGAGTTTATCACGTTCTACATATATATGCACGTTCATGTTAAAGTGAAGCATAATTTTCAGTTTCAATGGAGCAATCAACAGTCATATGAATCCATTCAGCACCATGAAGGCAATGTTTGTTACTGGTCTGTATTGTTTCAGTCACTTTCATACCATCAAATCAGAAATCTAATGTATTATGAGAATGAAAAAACATCTTAGTGGTTTCCAATAACAAGTGCTGTCATAAAATGTAAAAATCAGCAAGCTCCAGTTTATTAAAGAGAAAAGAAAAAAAGAGAACTGAAGTCATTCAAGTAATGTGTAACACAAAGAGGAACACCCAAGAAGACAGCATCATTAGAACAACAAAGATCAGAAATTCATGATCAATATTACACCATGTGTGGACCAAGAAGGACTAGAAACAAGGTGATAAGATTCAACAAGTGACAACCAAAGGCTTCTAAGAGAGAGCATGTAGACCTTATGGCAAGGCATATTATCAATTAGTTCCAAAAAACTTAGTCATTCATATGATTAAAATGTTAACCAATCCAATGGCTTGCAGTGTTAACCGAGCCAAGTAGTTGCAGTGTCGACTGAGCAGTTAGTTCCAAGTAGTATCTACCGAGTCACCAATGTTACCTGAGTTGCATACCATCTCTAAGTGATCAATGTGGACCAAACACCTGGTGTCAGTCGAGTGCCAGAGTTGCCAGAATCACTATATCGCTCATGTGTCAGTATATCACCTGAGTGGATTACATGGACCCGAGTATCAACATTGGGCCAACTTAGTACATATTGTTTGATACTATTTAATATGATAGTAGCCAACTTCTGGAGGTAATTGATTTGGATAGTTATATATGTAAGATACTTTGTTTATCCAAATATATAGTAAGAAAGATATCAATCATCAAAACAACATTGAATACATGTATGGATGCGACTATGAAGAGGCAGATTGATTAGAAGTCTACAATAGTATAAAGGAATAACAAAGAATCATCTATCACATTCAGGTGATTAGTTCTACATCAAAGGATATTATTCAACAAATCAGAGTTGCATAGCATATCATTCACTGATTCATCCTAAAAGGTGTATCAGTCAAATCCTTTAACATGGTAGACCTAACAGTCCTTCACAAATCTCCTAGAAGAGTGCATACTTAACTAAATTGTATAAATCCTTTCACAAGGTGGACCTAATAGTCCTTATTTCTCCTAACAAGGAAGACCACCAGAAGTGGTCAATTGTAAGCCTTAACCAGCCAAATTTATTACTACATTTCTAAAGCTTATGGGTATCATCCCCACCCCAGTTTTACTTTCTATTTGGAAGGTTTCTAGGTCACCATATCTTGTGTCAAGTGTTATGAATGTTTATTGGTTTTTTGTTCCATGCATGTAATTAGATTAGACAATCTAATAAAGGATAAAATTGAAGAATTTTTATTGGTTCCTGATTCACCCCCCCTCTCAGTCACCTAGCCTACAATATATTTCCAACAATTGGTATTAGAGAAAAGGTTCTCTTATCATAAGTTTAATAGCTTGAGAAAATATCAAAGGCAATGGAAATATACAGACTAGAGAAATCCATTGAAAATGAAAAAATAGATCTACAAGTGGCCATGGATCAAATCAGAAAACTCAAGGAGTAGCTCTCTCATTCCCTGAAAAGAAAAAAAGAATTAGAAATGCAAATGAATGACAGAGGTTACATAGATAGAAGAAAGAATTGAAGATTTGTGAAAAGAAAGAACTTCTGAAGAAGATGATGCAGACATTGAAGGCCTACTTGCAAAGAATCTCACTTTACATGAAGAAGTCATAAAGCTGAAGAGGGAACAAGAAATTCATCCAGTCAGAATATGTGAAGTCATTGAAAAAAAGAACCAAGCAGAAAATGACAGAGAAATGGCACAAGAAGATAAGAGATTTCCAAGTACAAGATTGGAGGAAAAAGAAAAAGAAATCCATCATTTGTCACTTCAGCAAGCAAATATGATAAATCAACTCAGTAGTGCAAACCAAGAAGCTATCAATCTGAGGACTGAAAATGAAAGACTGTAAAATGATCTCAATAATGAAAAGAAAAACAATGAGAGGATGATGAATTCACAAGAAAGCATGAATTAGTTGATAGAGAAAACTCAATTTAAAAATCATGGACAGACTAGATTAGGTTATACTAAACAAGGCAAATCCTCACAGCAAGGAACTCAAAAGAACAAGAAACCTACATGTAATCATTGTGGTAAGTTAGGGCATACATCAAATAAGTGTTCAAGCAATGGGAAGTCAAATTTTAATGGTAAGTGCTACAAGTGCAACAAACATGGACATAGAGCAAGTGAATGCACTGAGAAACCTAAGTTTGAAGGAAAATGTTTCAATTGTAAAAAACAAGGTCATAAGTCTTCAGAGTGCAAAACTAGGAAGTGGAACCCTGCTAAATAATTAGCTAAGGAAATTTTTGGTTGGGATTACAACACATGGAATGGATGTTGTCATTGTGGCGAGTATGGGCACATTGGTGCAAATTGTGCAAAGACTTACCTCAGAAAAAGGAATCCTACTAAGAGATGTTATGTGTGTAAACAACTTGGTCATCTAAGCAAGAACTATATGAATAGAGAAAAAGTGGATACTAGTTTTGAGAAAGGAAAATTTGTGTTTGAAAGCTTTTGTTGCAGTAATTTTTCATCAATCTTTTGATAATTATGGCATCTTTTTCCCATAGTAAGATCAAGAAGGTATTTGAGATGTTAGTGAGGAATACAGTATGTGAACCACCAAAGTTCAAACTTCATCCAGCGATCGCAGAGGAGATAGATCCAATGGGAGCCCATTCCCAAATTCCTCCTAAGGTACTGTTGATTCACGATATGAAAACTTTCTATCATTGCACCATTCAACAAATGGGCACATTAGAGATGAATCAAGCATATGAGGCACTTTGTGTGGGTGGAAACCTGAAGCCAAAACACAAGCACCTCGAAGTCAAGGATTTAACCCATATCTTGCATATGCCGAAGAATTTTCAGTTAAAGTGGATTAGGTTTATTCTGAGCCATATTCACGACATGCATTTTTGGTTGGAGCAACGCATGAAAATCAATAAGATGATGGTACACTGAGTGACAGGGTACCCAATTCTTGATAAACCTAAGGTGACTAAAACCCTACCCTGAGCTAATATAGCTAAGAAGACTCTTGCCAAGTGGGATGGAAGAGGCATGAAGTTTAATGGAGTCACTGACATGGAGCTAAAGTTTAGAATTCATGTGATTGCCCATAAGATATATAGTTAAAGCTGACCAAATAGTGTTCCATGTAAGGTTGTAGACTTGGTATACAAAGTGGTGAAGAATAATCTATCATTCAACCTTGCTGAGTTGTAGCTCATCCAAATGAGCAAAAACATGGAGAGCATCCGGGCATCTAAGACCAATCTGTGTAAGTTCAGTTCACTCTTGGTTTGCTTATTCTTTTATGTTCAAAAGTTTTTCCCTTCAAAAGGAACAGTTGTATGGAAAAAGGATAGGCCTATAACTTATCAGATCAATGAGTTTATATAAGAATTGGGAGACAATTTTGAAAGCATCATGGATACTTACTTTGAGAGTTTTAGAGAGAAAATGCAGAATAGATTCAGAATTCCCAAACAATTGGTAGAAGACAATAAGGATGATATATGTTTCCTAGTTGAATGTGATAGAGTGCACATCCAAGCAGTCAAACCTAGGGTTGCATGGGTGAAACCTCTTAAATATGAGGTTAACATAAATGAGATCAGAGATATTATTGAGGCTCTTATTAATGAGCTTGTTGATCTTATGAAGAAGATAAGGGCATAATAACATTAGAAATAGAGATTCCCAAAATCTTGAAGAGAGGAAGGGAAAGAATGGAGAAGTTTGGAAAGAAATATGGCAAGTCATCTGACTCTCCTCTTTCAATCACTAAAGGAAAAGAGGATGACATAAAGGAAGAAGAAGTAGAACCTTAGAAAGAAGAGGAAGAGGTAGAAGATGAGCCTCCTAATAAGAAGAGGTCAGCCCCCAAGAAAACACCAAAGGCCTCTACCCCTACCTCCATTGCAAAAAAACCCTGGAGATCTAGAAGAAAACTAATATTGCCTTAAGAAGATGATGAAGAGGAAGATACAGTTACATTCAATAAGCCACCACTTACCTTTGAGAAAAAGGTTGAATAATTTAAGGAAGGTAATGGTATGTCAAGTCTTAGATCACTGAAGTATGCTTCTATAACCAAGGATGAACAGTAGTTGGTTTAGGATGCATTAGTACATAAGATGGAAAAATGGAAGTATGATCCATCTGAATTAAAAAGGCAAATGATTGAAGACCTTCTTAAGGAAATCATTATTCACTGGAATAATGCAGTCCAAATTGAAAGGGACATCTGAAAACAAACCTTGAAGAAAATCATGCCTACATTGATTGGTAAGGAGGTAGAAGATGCTATGTCTAAATATGAGACTAGACATACTCCAAGGTTTAGGACCTTTCAAGTTTTGGGCAAGAAAATAGAGGATGTTGTGCAGACTGCAACTAAGTTGTGGAAGTCCATTTTTGAAGATAAGGAAGATGATAAGATAGAGGAACTAAGTACAAACCCTTATGTACAAGATAAAGATGAAGAAATACCTGAGGTACAGACCATTGAGGAATCTGATGTAGAGAAGATAGCAGTGGGAGTAATGGCATCCCTACCCCAATCGCCTAGTCCAATTATCTTATCTCTAAGCAAGGAAAAGACCACAAAGTCTACATCAAGTTTAGTAGGAACCAAGAATCAGGCTCTAACTACTACTGGGCCAAGCCATACCAAGTCAAAATAGGATACTATGAATATTTCTACAGTTGGTACAGATTCTACAATTGGTGCAAAGAAAGTTAATGACCTACTTCAACTGAACACTAAGGATAAGGATGAGGATAAAAAAGATAAGGAAATCATTCCTTCACCTAATCCCAAGGTCAAGGGTAAATAAAAGGAAACAATTACTGATGAAGTTGACCTAGAGGATGATATTGTGATTCCTAATTGGGATCTTTCTAGCCTGATAGCCGAGAAGATGGACATCCTTAGGGAGCTATGGAAGAAAAGAGAAAAACAACAAAAGCCCTGAGCTGAGAAGAAAAGAAATAGAGTGCTAGAGAATATCAAAGGTATATTCCTAGATGCACTAGAGATTGAAGCCAATGAGAAAGACTCTATAATGGACCAACTTGTTGAAATAGTTCACAAATTTAACAAAGATCTAAGTGGTCAGGAGAAATTACTGTAGAATGCAGAGAAAAAATTTGAGATTAAGGTTCTAGAGAATGTCGCAGCTAAGATTCCAATAGATCAAGTGAAGCTATCCACCATTATTATCTCTCTAAAAGCCACTGTGAATAATTGTTGCATTATTTGTAAAGTTGAGTGACACATCAAATTTTACCATGGAAATAAAGAGTAAGCTGGAAAAGATTGACAATGATTTGAAGGCAAGTGCAAGCCAATTGGCACTTGATCCAAGTTCAAGTTTAGTGAATTTTGTTAAGATCAAGTATCTGAATAATCTGCAGGTAGAGCTATGGAGAGAAGAAGAAAGAACAAGGGACTCCCTATCATAAATTCAAAGACAACTCATTCCTCATATGGAAGTACTACAAAAACATATTGCTCATGCAAAGACACTCATCAATGATAACAATTTTTCAGTTGGTGAGCTTATGATGGAGTTGTATGCAGAAATTCAGATTGAGTTGCACATCTTGAAGGTTTTGGAAGACAATTGGGCCAAGGCTTTGTCTCAAATTTTGAAGGTACATAGTGATTTCTTTTCACATTTTGGTATTACCTTGTACATATGCATTTTTGGCATTTGTGTCAAAAACAGGGGGAAAGACAAGGATATATATGTATATATATGAGGAAATACATGTACATTGAAGAGGAAGATATATATAGTAGAGTAACAAAAATAGTTTTGAAAAATAAAAAATAGAGTTAGTTGCAACTAAGTTGCAGAGCAGTAGTCAAAACCGAGCTAGAACCCAAGCACATGGTAAGGGGGAGTTTTGACTTATCAGTTTGTTTGATCACAATTTTTGGTATGATAAGTTTTTTTGTCACTAATGCCAAAGGGGGAGATTGTAGACCTTATGGAAAGGCATATTGTCAATTAGTGCCAAAACACTTAATCATTGATATGACTACAATGTTAACCGAGCTAGCAACTTGCAATGTTAACCGAGCCAAGCAGTTGCAGTGTCGACCGAGCAGTTAGTTCCAAGCAGTATCTACAGAGTCACCAGTGTTACCCGAGTTTCATACAATCTCTGAGTGATCAATGTGGACCAAGCACCCAGTGTCAACCGAGTGCCAAAGTTACCAAGTTCACTGTATCATCCGTGTGTCAGTATATCATTCGAGT
Organism: Thuja plicata; assembly: GCA_018584345.1. Classification (NCBI taxonomy): domain Eukaryota; kingdom Viridiplantae; phylum Streptophyta; class Pinopsida; order Cupressales; family Cupressaceae; genus Thuja; species Thuja plicata. Next base: position 1,724,637 of record MU223136.1, on the reverse strand, counting down.
GGATTATTGGACCTGAGTATCAACATTGGGCCGACTTAGTACATATTGTTTGATACTATTTAATATGATAGCAACCAACTTGTGGAGGTAATTTATTTGGATAGGTATATATGTAAGACACTTTGTATATCCAAATATATAGTAAGAAAGATATCAATCATCAGAACAACATTGAATACATGTATGGATGTGAATATGAAGAGGCAAATTGATTAAAAGGATACAATAGTATAAAGAAACATAAGAGACTCATCTATCACATTCAGGTGATCAGTTCTACATCAAAGGGTCTTATTCAACAAAATAGAGTTGCATAGCAGATCATTCACTGATTCATCCTAACTGGTGTATCAGTAAAATCCTTTAACAGGATGGACCTAATAGTCCTTCACAAATCTCCTAACAAAGTGCATACTTAACTATATTGTATAAATCCTTTCACAAGGTGGACCTAACAGTACTTATTGCTCCTAATAGGGAAGACCATCATAAGTGGTCAATTGTAAGCCTTAACCGGCCAAGTTTATTACTACAGTTCGAAAGTTGTTGGGTATCATCCCCACCCCAATTTTACTTTCTATTTGGAAGTTTTCTGGGTCACCATATCTTGTGTCAAATGTTATGAATGTTTATTTCTTTTATGTTCCATGCATGCAATTAGATTAGACAATCTAATAAAGGATAAAAGTGAAGATGTTTTATTGGTTCCTAATTCACCCCCCCTCTTAGTCACCTATCCTACAATATATTTCCAACAGAGTATCTATACAGAGACTGATTAAATTAAAAATCACATATAAGAGTACATCTTTTAAATTTGTTACAAAAGTTTAAATTCAGAGTTGCAAAAAGATATGACAATGAGCATGTAAAATAAAAAGTAAAAGACACTGTTATCATGAGTACAATAGTAGCAGTGAAGGAAGATACATTCATTGTACCATAGTTGTAATGACATTAATAATGAGGCCATGTTTTGTATGTTTTTGTATGAATGCCTTGTTAAATAATATGCAGGACAATGGAGCAACAATGAGTCAAAGTTTCAGCCATCATTTCTCTACCATGTCTATAATTCAAAAGTCTAATCATTTTGAATAATAAGAATGTACCATGACAATATGCCATGTTAGAAAGAATAAATCAGTGGATGAGAACATTTTTTGGATATTAGAGTATGAAGCAGGAATACCCAAGTTGCTAGAAAGTTTCAGTTTCAAGACCACATGCAAAGAATGCAAGAGTTTTGAGGCATTATTTTATATCAAGTTGACGTCAAGAAAATATGCTAAAATTTTCATAAAGAAGTAATGGTTCAAAGTTCTAAACATTGCACAGAGAAATGAAATGTTTCTTTTGCTAGTGTGAAAGTAACAATGATCATGAATATTTCAGTCGAGCATAGCAGCACTACATATGTTTGCTATTATTTATAATAGTGCCTCAAATCCATACTAGTTATCCAATGGAGCAGCTGTAAGGGATAACACAAGAGCATGTGATCTTTTTGTTTTAACCATGCAATTTTTCTACATATCCAACATAAAATCAGAAAAGGGAAACCACAAATTTTGTGTACAATTACCGAACATAAAGAGAAAATTAAGACCATCATGGGGAGAGAACATCTAAAAAATTAGTGTTATTATTTTTAAGGGATAGATACCTAGGTGAAAATCCCAAAATGATAGATGGAGGATAGAGAAAAATGAGTCTCATTCATAATTTTCTTATCATTACTTGGCAATGGACATTCAGTTGTACACACAAAAATCACCATTGAAGTTTTCATGTTTACAGTATAAAGAGTGCTCTCTAAATGGAGAGTATGCAGAGTTTTGAAACCTTAGGGTTTTGTTTCTATTTATTTATTTATTTTGAAAGTGCGAAGAAAGGAAAAAAAGCAACATTATTAAATTTATCCTTTCTTCAAATAAAACGTGTTTGTAGAGGAACGAAAGCAAGCTACTAACTCACCCGCAAAAGAAGAGAAAGCTACAAAGATCAATCCATAGTAATCTACAAAGAACATTCCACATGCATCGTCAAAGCAACATTCCATAACACATTCTTCCAAAGCCTTGGCAGCACATCATCAAGCATTTAGCTCCAAAGCCTAAAAGAAAGTGATGACTAGAGGTAGCACGAGCATAGCTCTCCAAACATAGCATAAGAAAGGATGTTTCAAGAGTTGATTAGAAGCGTAAAAGGGTGAAGTGCAGGTTTCATTCCTCATTCATGGCGGTAGCAGCAGAATAAATTTCCAAATCCTTCAAGGGAGGCGATGGTTGAGAGAGAAGAGCGACAACCAAGAGAAAAATAAATCAAGTCAAATCAAATGAAATACTTAGGGTTTTCTTTCCCTATTTTAGCCATGGATTTTTGCCTTATCATAAATACGATTTAGTAATCCATGAGTTACGCTTCCAGTTTGAGCTTTAGATATGTGAAGTTTTTGTTTCTTTGTTTTAACACAAAATAATACTTTCATTATTTTGAAGGTTGTATCATCTTAAAATGGAAGCACTTCCATGTTAAGAACGTTTAACCCTCCTTAGGGGGTGTTTTTGACCATTATCCTATTGTCCCCTCATTTCTGCATCCTCTCCTACTTTTGTGCCTATTTAGGACCCTGATTAGGGCTCTCCGGACACTATCCATCCCAGCTGGCACATTTTCTAGGGGTTATAACTCCCTGGGTCAAGGTCGACCTCAACCTTGACCTAGGTCAAGGTCGACCTCAATTTTGACCCAGGTCCCCCTTTATAGTTTGAAAGTTAATCGGCTGCCGGGGGTCATTAAAAGTTCATTTCCCACTTTCAGGTCAGCTGTTTTGGGTTCCGAAGCAACGACTCTTAAATTATATTTAATATAGGTCCTCTTCTAGGGGTATGTGTCTAATTGGAATTTACTTCTCCTATGTAGGCCTATCTAGAAGATTTTTCCCTAGATTGGTATATAAGGAAGCCTTCTCCTCTCATTTTCTCTAATCTCTAACCAAGCATAAGCACTAATGATCAACTAAGTGGAATATAAGTGAAACGTAAGCACGAAAGTTATATTACATGTCCTCAAACTTTCAAAGTTCAATCAAGGTTTTCAAGTCTTCCTCTCAAGCATTCAAGTTCTCCATTGAAGATCAAGGAATCAAGCATTCAAGCCTTGAAGGGATTTGGTTCAAGCATTCAAGATTCATCATTCAAACCATAGATCTACCCATCATGGTGGTGTGATCTTCCTTCAAGATCCTTTGTGCATCCTCAAGATTCATTCATTCTTCCTTCAATGTGGATTCAAAGCATATAATCATGGAGGTTTATGGTTTCTAATATTGATTCCAAGCTTTCATATTTACATACTCATTTACATTTGAAATACAATTGCATATCTATTGAATATCATAGCTTCATTGTTAGATTTATTTCTACTACTTGCTAGCATTCTCTATTTCAATTATTGATTTAAAGGTTAATTCCTAAATCGGGGTTTGACTAAGGCAAACCCCTCACCCCCAAAAAAAACCATTTTTCTTGTAGGGATAGGTTTGGAACAACAAATTGGAGTGCAGATTTGGATACCCTTTTTGGTAAACTATCAGGATATGGAAACTGATTTTCTGTCAGACTGTGTAGGTCAGAATTATAAATTTTGGGTCAGAATCAACATTCATTTTTGGGTCAGAATTGACATTTTGTTCAGGGTTAGAATCGGAAATTCAGGGTCATAATTAGAATTTTTGGGTCAAAGGTGACATTCACTTTTAGGTCAAAATTGGAACTAAGCCAGATTAGAACAATGATTTTTGGGTTTTGTTCATCTCTGCGTTTTTGTTCCAAACCCGGTTGCGGATTTTCTAGAAACTCAGTGCAGGCACCCGAAAACAACATTCTTCAAATCTATAGCATTTTGAGGTTAGTACTTTTCTTCAATTCATTTCAATTAAATTTTTTAATCTTCCTAATGTGTGTGTGTATTTGGGTACCTGATAAGAGAGACACAACACATCAATAAGTCATTTCATTAGTTCAAAATGGTTAGACAAGCATGTAAAACCACCTAATATCGACCTATTGCCTTCTAACTAGGAAGAGTGTGATTAGTAACATAAAAGCCCTCAATTTGTGCTATAATCAGTGACATATATGACCTAGTATGAAGGATTTTAGATTATAAACAAGCTAAAAAGATGAGAAAACATGCATTCTAGCTCTAAGCATGAAAGTAATAGCAATGCAAAAGCATGATTTAAGAAGTGAAATGTTAGTCTAGTATTAATTCAACAGCTTAACAATGCATTTGTAATCTAAGATGAAGGCTTCTTTACTCTAAAAAATGGCTTCTATTTATAGAAGAATGAGAGAGAGAGGGGGGACAAGGTGAATTAATGAGTTAAGGGACTCATTAATGGAGGTGTAAGAGCCATTAATGCCTTGGACATTAACAAGGCATGGAGGAGACATAGGCTTAAGGCATCTTCATCAATGAGGCATTAGTGAAAGCCTTAAAGAGGCAAGGGAAGGGTGTAAGAGGGTGGCTTGAGAAAGTGGACCTTAAGGAAGTCAAGCTTGAGAAAGTGGACTTTCTCAAGTGGGTTGAGTTGCTAAGCATTCCTTAATGGAA
>MU223136.1:1671484-1706599 GCA_018584345.1 Thuja plicata | reverse complement strand
AAGTGGGTAATTGATTTAGGGATTTATTTAATTCCTTTATAATTAAATACTATAGCCATGTTTGAATTTGATTTGATTTAATTGGTTTGAATTGATTTAAATTATATGGCTATAATAGTTAATATAAATTAGTGATAAAAATCACCTAGGATATTAAATAGATTTGAAGAATTATGCCAAGCAGTAATAGGGTCATTTGGACATAATCGAGGGTATGATCACACTTAGGGCAAATAGGGTTCATAGTTAGAACATACCAAATTTAGGTGGTTACACCTAAATCTATCACACATTCTCTTATATAAAATGGAATCTAAGGTCTTCCTCTTTATTCTCATTTCCAATCAATTGATTCATTTATGCATTGATCCTTCCTTTGGGGTTAATCAATTTGTATCCTTCCTTTGTGATTTTGAGGTTAAAAGGAACATCTTATCTTTCTTACACATAACAATCTATCAACCTTCATATTTAACCTTTACATCTTTACATTTTGGTAACATCCATTTTATATCTTACACCTTACATTTTATATGTTACATTTTGGTGAACCCGCGATAGACAACTCTTTCTTTTTGGTGTTAGATACTTTGCCTCTTTTCCTTAGAGATTTTCTTTTGCATACATAAATAGTTTTATTTTATTCTCTTGCATTTTAAAATACAAAAAAATCTACATACTCATAAAAATATAAAAAAAATTCTTGCATTTCATTCACTATGAGAATCTTTAAGATGCTTTGGTGTATGGTTATTTTCCTCATTCTTCTTCTTTTAGCATCTCTTTATAGTACTTATGATGTTTATGAAAGTATCATCCATTTCATCATGTTTGTTACTCTTCATGTTTCACTTGCTCATGCTATTATGATATTAACTAATACTAGTCTTCCCACTTTCAAAACTTTCATTAAAGATTTTGTAGTGGACTTATTTCTCTTTTGGATTATGTGAAGAAATGGGTAGATGATACCCCATTTATTAATCTTCCTAATCCTAATCCTATCATTCCTAATCTAGTTCATAATCCTCTTAATCCTCATCCTATTCTTCCTAATCCAATTCCTAATATTCATACTCCCATCTCTCCATCTTCTATCCCTAGTTCTTCCCACACTTATGATGGGGCTCAAACTAAGGTTCATGATTTAGATGTGCAAGAATTATTTCATTTACCTTCCCCTTCTTATCCGATTCATGATCATATTAAAGGGAAGAACAAAGAAACCTCTTCTAAACCTATCATTCCACCATACACAACATTTATCATGACCACCATAATCAATCACCTCCTGTAGAAGCTTTGCAAGATATGTATACTACCAGATACACTATGGTGGATAAAAAAGGCTATAATGGTTTAGGGCTCGATGTTAATGAACATGGAATTAAAAACCCGATTCATTTATGCCCTAAACAAGATAATGGTATAGGTTTCCCACCTTCTCAAATAAATGTGGTTGATCTTAACTATCACCCTCCTCTTCATGTTATTCTTCCAACACCTTCCTTAGATCACCCCGATACTCCTCAAGATATGGCTAAGAAAGTGTATGTCCAATTAATGAATTCTAAGAAATAAATCTTTAAACCTATGCCAAAAAATGCTCTCTCTAAATATAAATGTCCTTTCCACTACAGTAATACATATTTACTTGCTGATTGTGTGCATTTAAAGCTATATGTTAGAGAAAGAGCTGCTTTAGGAATTATATCTCATTCCCGTGCAGTATTACAATTTCTTCATAATTTTGATATAGGGCATTCCCCTCATTCTTCTATAAATTAGATACATTTTTTTCTCCTCTTGTCTCTTAACTTGGGGGGCAAGAGGTATTTCCTTCCAATCTTCTAGGATCCATTATGCTCTTAGCATGTATTTTATTTTTATCTTAATTGGTTATTCTTTCTATATTCTATCCCTATAATTTTCTATTATGGTACATACTTCCTTTGCATAATCATTCATGATATCTTTTCTAGGACATTTGTTTTGTAAAGATATCTCTTTGATACAACATCTCCTGATATAATTTGGTATATCCCTTTCTTTCATTCCTGGGGGGCAAGGTTTTTCCTTCTTTCTCTACCTAAGGATTTATTTTCCTTAGCTTAGTGGCATTTGTTTATTCTATAATATTATTTATTTATAAATATTTATGTTTTGGGCTATGGATACCCTCTTATACGAGAGGTGATTGTCCTAGGTCATCACCTCTTCTTTATTTTCCAAATTATGTTCTTTATAAACTCTTTCCCTTGCTTTGGTTTAGATTTTGATTCCTTCATTCTGAGATTCCTCTTCCTCTTGATCGCAGGGGGCTTGATGATCGAATCTTTGGTCCCTCTATGATTTTCTTTGGAAGGTGAAATTTTATCCTAAGAACTCCTCTAACGATGGGGGTCTTGCTGATAAGATATCTTCCTCTTTGAGGATCCTTTTTCCACATGTGACATATCCATTTCACGATCATCTATGCTCTTAGAGGTAAGAGTCAATACTCTTTGCTAAGGATATAGTGTATATTATTGTTAAACTGGATATCTCCTTACCTTGTGAAGTAGGTATCCTATTTCTCTTCCTTCTCCTATCTAGTAGGTAGTCATGCTAAGGAGGGGGGCATATATATGGTCTCCCTTATATTATAATTTACATTTTACAACATGCTAAATCCTCGGAAGGTAACACACATAAGTTGCTAACTCCTGAAGAGACACACATTTTTTATTTTTATTTTTATTTTTTCTAAATCCTTGGAAGGTAACACACATAAGATGCTAAATCCTAAAGAGATACGCATTTTCCAATATGCTAAATCCTTGGAAGGTAACGCACATAAAATGCTAAATCCTAAAAAGACACGCATTTTATATTCCATAGTGATACAAGAATGTGGATCTATGGATATTCCAAAATCCATCAAAAGATGCATTACAATTACAAAGCACAGTTAATGGGTGAACCTATTGGGCTATCCCTCCTTGTTGATTCATGGTAAGGTGAGCATCTTACTAGGTGAGGTAATCACTTTCTCTTTTCTCTCTTTCGCTTTCATGTTAGTAGGATTAGATCATGAAGCTATGGTATTTATAGTGTTGCTCTTGTCTTGCTTATGTAGTCATGTATGCTTTCTATGATTAATTTATCTTTGCTTTCATATCTTTGTGCGTGTATGTTGAGTTAGAATCCTTGGTATGGGGGCTCATGTCCTTGACTAAGTGATGTTCTACCTCATTGCGATCCACCAAAGTCTTTCTTCTAACTTTACCGTGAGTGTGTTCGATTTCCATACTCTTGCTAAAGTGGGGGCTTAATGTATCATCTTAAAATGGAAGCACTTCCATGTTAAGAATATTTATCCCTCCTTAGGGGGTGTTTTAACCATCATCATATTGTCCCCTCATTTATGCATCCTCTCCTATTTTTGTGCCTGTTTAGGACCCTGATTTGGCCTCTCCAGACATTACCCATCCCATCTGGCATATTTTCCAGGGGTTCTGACTCCCTGGGTCAAGGTTGACCTCGACCTTGACCTAGGTCAAGGTCAACCTCAATTTTGACTTAGGTATCCCTTTCTATTTTGAATGTTTTTTGGCTTTCAGGGGTCATTAAAAGTTCATTTCCTGCTTTCGGGTTGGCTATTTTGGGTTTCAAAGCGACGAATCTTAAATTATATTTAATATAGGTCCTCTTCTAGGGGTATGGGTCTAATTAGAATTTAATTATCTTATGTAGGCCTCTCTAGAAGATTGTGCCCTAGATTGGTATATAAGGAATCCTTCTCCTCTCATTTTCTCTAAGCTCTAACCAAGCATAAGCACTAATGATCAACTAAGTGGAATATAATTGAAATGTAAGCATGAAAGTTATATTACATGTCCTCAAGCTTTCAAAGTTCAATCAAGGTTTTCAAGTCTTCCTCTCAAGCATTCAAGTTCTCCATTGAAGATCAAGGATTCAATCATTCAAGCCTTTGAAGGGATTTGGTTGAAGCATTCAAGATTCATCATTCAAACCCTAGATCTATCCATCATGGTGGTGTGATCTTCCTTCAAGATCTTTTGTGCATCCTCAAGATCCATTCATTCTCCCTTCAAGGTGGATTCCAAGAGTAAAATCATGGAGGTTTATGGTTTCTAATATTGAGTCCAAGCTTTCATATTTACATACTTGTTTACATTCAGAATACAATTGCATATCTATTGAATATCATAGCTTCATTGTTAGATTTATTTCTACTACTTGCTAGCATTCTCTATTTCAATTATTGATATCAAGGTTAATTCCTAAATCAGGGTTTGACTAAGGCAAACCCCTCCCTCCAACAAAAAAACCATTTTTCTTGCAAGGACAGGTTTGTAATAGTGAATTGGAGTGCATATTTGGATACCCTTTTTGGAGAACTATCGGGATTTGGAAATAGATTTTTTGTCAGACTGTGCAGGTAAGAATCGACGTTCATTTATGGGTCAGAATCGACATTTTGTTCAGGGTCAGAATAAAAAATTCTAGGTCAGAATCAGAAATTCTAGGTCAAAGGTGACATTCACTTTTGGGTCAAAATCGAAACTGAGCTAGATTGGAAAATGATTTCTGGGTTTTGTTCTTTGCGTTTCTGCTCTAGATCTGGTTGTAGATTTTCCAGAAACTCAGTGCAAGCACCCGAAAATGACATTCTTCAGGTCTGTAGCATTTTGAGGTTAGTACTTTTCTTCAATTCATTTCAATTAAAGTTTTTAATCTTCCTAAATCTATCACACATTCTCTTCTATAAAACAGAATCTAAGGTCTTCCTCTTTATTCTCATTTCCAATCGATTGATTCATTTATGCATTGATCCTTCCTTTGGGGTTAATCAATTTGGATCCCTCCTTTGTGTATTTGAGGTTAAAAGGAACATCTTATCTTTCTTACACATAACAATCCATCAACCCTCGTATTTACCATTTACATCTTTACATTTTGGTAACATCCATTTTATATCTTACACCTTACATTTTATAGGTTACAAAGGTTATAAAGTAATGAATATTATTAATTAATAATATTCATTAAATTTTAAATTTTAAATTAATGGAAGTGTTATTTTGTGTTTGAATTATAATTTTTTAAATAAAATTTATATTTTATTTAAAAATAATATCAATTAAAATTTACAAAATATGTAATGTAATGAATATCATTTTATAAGATATTCTTTAAATTGTATATTTTGGGATTTTAATTTTAATTTATTTTAGATAAAATGTAAATTTTATTTTTATTTTTCTCTTGTAAAATGACCTATTTATTTAGTTATTGTTATTGATTATATTTTAATATATCTAATTTTTAACAAATAGTTAATCTATTTATTTTAAAATATTAGAATATATTAAAACATAATTGATTAATAATAAGTAAATAAATTAGAAGTTTTCTTTTGTTTATTCGTTAAGTATCAATTGATTATATTTTGATATATTTAATTTAAAATAAATAGAGTAGACTATTCGTTTGAGAAATTAAATATATTAACATATAATCAATTAATAATTAATAAATAGATAATTATTGGTCTTAGGTGAGTTTTTTCTTTTTGCATATTTATTGTGAATGATATTAATATCTGTCATTGTTATAAGGGAGACATTATTAATTTTTCAAAGTGCAATTAGGAGGCTATTTCTAGGAGTTTGCCTTAGTGTGTCGCACTTTTCTAGGGGTTGACTGTCAGTTGACTACCTATCTCATGCTCATTTCTTGGAGAGAAGTTCTGTTTGCTATCAGTTTTGGAGCACTTAGGGCTTGTTCACAACACTTGGGGCTTATTTGGAGTTACTGTTCATTTGTTATCAGTTTTTGGCATCTTTTGCAGTACTTACACTTCAATTTCCAACAGTTATATCCTTATTTTGGTGGGATTTACCCTCACATCTAACCCCCACAGTTTCTATAGGCTTTGTGAGGATTTGGAGTAGTTTTGGGGTAGTTTTGAGTGGCACTTCAGTTGTGCATGGCTGGTGGATTTAGAGGAGCACTTAGACTTTAGTTTTTTGATAGTTTAGCTCCTGATTTCATGGGGTTTTCTCATGCATCTGACCCCTTCTAATCTATGGCCTATACTATTGTATTTTCACCTTATTTTTTAGGGTCTTCTTTTTGGCTCACTTGTTTTGCACATTGCATAATTGTGAGTAAATTGTAAGAACACTTTGTAGCAGAGATATTTTCAGGATTGTTTATACAGATACAACGATTCCTTCTCATTGATTCAGGTGCAATATTGTGGGTTCTTTGTTTCTATGTTGTGTTTATCCTTCATTCAAACTACATTCCTTATTACATGTTCAAATATAGATACTTGTGATTATAGGTCTTTATTTATGTCCTCATTCTTTTGAAGAAAATTGGTAAAGCCTAGGTTTTCCTTTCAAAACAAAAGATTTCAGGTCCTTGCATAGAAACACTTTTGTAATTGCATGCTTGTCTGATTATTGAGAATCATTTGTATCTTCATTAATCATGTTGATTTAATTGAAGTTGCATACAAATCATTTGGTGTATCACCTTGTTTAGTTTTAGCTATTCATATTCTCTCATCCCTTTCCCCACATACACTTTTAGTTTTAGGTGAGCACTATCTAGGAACCAGCCTATCTTCCGGAGATTCTTCTCTCATTTTAGGAAAACCCACCACCTGAGAGAGTTTCCATGTTTCAACATGATAGTGAAATTTCATATCAAGCTAAAGGCACTATCCTGATTGACAACAATTTTTGGCACGCTCGTTGGGACCCATCTTGTTTCACAAGCCTATTCAATGCATTATTATTGTTGTTGTTTTGGTGTGAGCAAAAATTTTTAGCATTAAAGAAGGCATTGGTTTTAGCACCTGGAGGATCTACAAAGAAAAGATCTATTGGTTTTAAGAGATCAAGTGCTGATATTTTTCAAATCATTTTTTATATTTAGATTTCCTACTTATTACATGAATAAAAATGTCAAATTATCATGGGAAACAAGAATACTCACCACCTTACCATGAAAATAATGCTCAATGGGCTAATCTTCTTCCATATAAAAAACATCCAAAGCCTATTTTTAGTCCAAGTTACCATATCCTAGTAGGTTGTCAATATGTTCAGTATGCCCCCAATCAATATGTTCCTGCATAGGCTCATGAAGATTCTCTTCAAAGGGAAACATTAGAAGCACAAAAGATCAAACAAGAGCAGGTAGATTATCAGGCATATCTTGAGGAGCAACTATATGAGCAGCAGAGGAAGCAATTTGAAGAGGATCTTGATCATCAAATTGTTGTTAAAGGAGCATAGACGAGATTACAAATTGCCGAACAAAAGGCTCTTGAGTGTAAAATTCCAACCTTCATGCATTTTGGGCAAGGTGAGTCTCCTAAATCTCTTGAATATGAAATTCCAAGTTGGAGTACTCACGTGTTCCAAGATAGTATAAATGAAGAGCCTATAAAGATTTTATTTCCAAGTTTTAATGATATCCTTCTACCACAAAAACCTACTATGGAGCAATTACAGCCTTATGAAGAAATCACTCAAGAGGGATCGTCTGATTTGTTTGAAGAATTTCCATGTTTTGTCAATGAGGAAAATATATGTGAGCTAATAGATTTGGCAAGTTGTGATCAACAACAATATGAGGATCATCTTGATAGGATGCTAGTCAAGGACCAAACAAATGATGACAATGTTGTAATGGTGGTCTTAAAGGCTGATATGGATGTAATCTATGTGGAGTTAGAGCAAGAACATTTAGATCAACATGCTTATCTTCATAAACAAGAGCTTACAAGACAGTTGAAAGCCCATAAGGAGAGGTATGAAGAGGCTGACATTTCTCAAGAGGGTTCATTTGATTTGTTTGATGACCTCCCAGGTTTTGTGAGTGATGAGGAAGAGGAAATTTAGATTTACCTCACATCATTAACAAGACAATAGCAAGGTTCAAGAGTATGATTTGGCCATTCATGATAGCAACAGTAAGGTAGATATAAGTCCTCTCCCATGCAAAATTGAAATTCATGATGATGAGGCTGATTTTTGGGATGGTCTTGAAGTATTTATGGCAGAATTAAATGTTCATCCTGCATCTCTTCATAAAGAGGAACATGTTCAACAATATGTTATACTCATGATGGTTGCTGAAATTCATCAAAAGTATGAGAATGAAGTTGAAAAAGGGCTGGTCCAAGAGGAGACAAGTGTAGACAACGTTGAAAAGAGGCTTCAAGAGTCTAATTTGGTTCAAGCAGTACAAGGAAAACAATATATCATTAATGATCAGAAGGTTTGCAATCAATAATATTAGGTAGATAAACCAATTACTCTTTCTCCTAATTATCTTGATCTTTAATTCTCTAATCAGAATGGTATAGTGGTTAAAGATACAGTTGAAGTAATAGAAATCAACACTATTCCATAATTTGTTATTACAAGGGGTTATCCAATCAGGCATATATTCAGAATGAGGTATATGCCTGAGATTATAATTATAGAGAAACAAGTTCAACATATTTATTCACCTCAAATCTGCATTGATTTTGATCAAATTCAAGAGGTATGTGATCTATTCTATCATTTTCAAGATATGCTACAGGAGTTTTTGGTGGTGTTAGTCATATTGTATATATTTTCAGTTTCGCATATGAATGCATCTCATCCATTTTTGGTGAGAAAAGGAAACTATTTCAATCAATTTGTTAATGGATGTATCTGAGGTTTTGATGATTTATTAGCTTATAATAGTTTAGAGGTTTTCAATTTCAACTTGTTTTCTCCAAGTGCTGGGCACAATAGTTTTAGCTTTTAGTCAGTTAGTTTGCAGTTAGTTGTTTTTGGGGCTGCAAAGAAGGATATTGCTGTAGCCCATCATAATGAGATAAATGATCACCCATCATATAGAGAATGAGTCACAACTCACTTCTCTACATCATAAATGATCATCCATATCATCATCATAAACTACATATACATTATCATTTCCAGCTTATGTGAGTGTTAGAATTTGATCAGACTAAAGAACACCATTGTTGGGATACAAGAGGACAATGTGAACAAACATTCATCACAAAGGGCATGAAAGTGATACGATACCATATCTCATAAACCATGGTTTGTAAATCCCTCTTGGAGCACAGAAAATATATCTTTTAATTTGTTTTAGGTTTCTATTTTGTTTTCTTCCAAGTGCTTTTAGCACATTTTTCAGTCCAGTTTTAGTTTTTCAATGTGTGTTTGTTTGCAGTATGAGAAGGTTTAGTTTTCCTAATCTGAAGACTCTATGGCCAATGAATATGTAAAAGGAAATAGGTCTTTTTGTTTAGAAGGCAAACACCCTAGAGAGGTGGAAAAAAATGTTACCAATTTTGCATCACGCTAAAATTAGCAAAGCTTAGATAACATTGGTGAAAGGTAACTTTTGGTACATTTTAATTTTGGATCATTCATGATTAATTAATTTATGCTGAAAGGGAGAATACAGAAAAAGAGAAGATTTCTTTAAATGTGCAAATTCATTTTTACAAGTAAAATATAAAAGTATTTGCAATCAAGAGTTCTTTATTCATGTGCAAAGGATTATACAGAATGGGTCCCACACAAGCCATGGGAAAGCTCTTAAAAATAATGTAGGAAATAAGAAAGAGCATGCGTATGTACAAAATTTAAGAAATAGATAAGGTTTATTCTATCATTGCCTGGTTGGAATGATGGATGAGGTTGTTGAGTGTCCTTGGTTGACTGGTTAAAGAGGGCTCACATCCTGGAAGTCCCTGCAAAATATGGAAGAGAGGGTCTTAGTCTAAAGTAGACTAAGCAATGATGAAACTAACACTTATCTCTAGACATGACAACATTTTAGGATGCATAAAAAGAAGTGCAGGAAAGAACACATGTTTTTATTAATAAGTTGTTCAATGTGCATATACAGGTATGAAAGTAGGTTGTTGAAGGGACACATATATTACAGGTATGAAAATTTTTGACTGAAGTCATGTAGAGGCGAATATTAATTAAGGAGGATATAGAGGGGGAATGCATATATTATAGGTATGGGACCTTCCAGCTAAATTAATGAAGCTCTAGAAGACTGGTTGTTGAAGGGACTTGACAAATTGTCATGAAACCTTTCAGCCTAATAGAAAAATTATCTTTGCTACATGAGGTTTTTGTTGTAATGAACAAGATTTCTATAGGAGTTTATCAAATTATACATATATATGCATGTTCATGTCAAAGTGAAGCATAATTTTCATTCTCTATGGAGCAATCAATAGTCATATGAATCCATTCAACACCATGAAGGCAATGTTTGTTACTGGTATGTATTGTTTCAGTCACTTTCATAGAATCAAACCAGCAATCTAGTGTATTAAGAGAATGAAAAAACATCTTAGTGGTTTCCAATAACAAGTGCTATCATAAAATGTTAAAATCAGAAAGCTCCAGTTTATAAAAGAGAAAAGAAAAAAAAGAGAACCGAAGTCATTCAAGTAATGTGTAACATAAAGAGAAATGCCCACGAAGACAACGTCATTAGAACAACAAAGAGAAGCAATTCATGATCAATATTGAACCATGTGTGTCAAGAAGGACTCGAAAGAAGGTGATAAGATTTAGCAACTGACAACCAAAGCATTCCAAGAGAGTAGCTATACAAAAACTGGTTAAATCAACAATAACAGATAAGAGTACATTTTTTAACTTTGCTACAAAAGTTGAAATTTAGAGTTGCAAAAATATATAACAGTGAGCATGTAAAATAAAAAGTAGAAGACATTGTTATCATGAGTACATTAGTAGCAGTAAAGGAAGATACATTCATTGTACCATAGTTGTAATGATAGTAATAATGAGGCCATGTTTTGTATATTGTTGTATGAATGCCCTGTTCAAAAATATGCAGGACACTGGAGCAACAATGAGTCAAAGTTTCAACCATCATTTATCTACCATGTATATAACTCAAAAGTCAAATAAGTTTGAATAATAAGAATGTGCCATGAAAATATGCCAATTTGGAAAGAACAAATCAGTGGATGAGGACATTTTTTGGATATTAGAGTATGAAGTAGGAGTACCCAGGTTGCTAGAAAGTTTCAGTTTCAAGACCACATGCCAAGAATGCAAGAGTTTCAAGGAATTATTTTATATCAAGTTGATGTTAGGAAAATATGCAAAAAATTTCATAAATAAGTAATGGTTCAAAGTTCTAAACATTGTACAAAGAAATGAAAAGTTTGTTTTGCTGGTGTGAAAGTAATAGTGAGCATGAATATTTCAGTCAAGCATAACAACACTACATATGCCTAATATTATTTATATTAGTGCCTCAAATCCATACCAGTTATCCAATGGAGCAGCTGTAAGGGATAACACAAGAGCATGTGATGTTGTTGTTGTTGTTGTTTTAACCATGCAAATTTTCAGCATATCCAACATAAAATCAGAGAAGGGAAACCACAAATTTTGTGTACAATTACTGAACAAAAAGAGAAACTTAAGACCATCATGGGGAGAGAACATCTAAAAAATTAGTGTTATTCTTTTTAAGGGATAGGTACCTAGGTAAAAAGCCTAGAATGATAGATGGAGGATAGAGAAAAATGAGTCTCATTCATAATTTTTCTCATCATTACTTGGCAATAGAGGCTCAATTGTACACACAGATATCACCATTGAAGTTTTCATGTTTACAGTATAATGGGTTCTCTCTCTAAATGGGGAGTATGCAGAGCTTTGAAACCTTAGGTTTTCATTTCTATTTTTTGTTATAGTGCTGAGAAAGGAAAGAGAGAAACATTGTTAAATTTCTCCTTTCTTCAAAGAAAATGTGTCTGTAGAGGAAGTAAAGCAGGATACTAACTCACGCGCAAAAGAAGAGAAAGCTAAAAAGATCATTCCACAGTAATCTATAGAGAAAATTCCACAGGCATCATGAAAGAAGCATTCCATAACACATTCTTCCAAAGCCTTGGCAACGCATCATCAAACATTCATCTCCAAAGCCTAAAAGAAAGCGATGGCTAGAGGTAGCACAAAAAAGCTCTCCAAACGCAACATAGGAAATGAATGTTTCAAGATTTGATTGGAAGCGTAAAAGGGTGAAGTGCAAGTTGCATTCCTCATTCATGGTAGTAGCAGCAGAATAAATTTCCAAATCCTTCAAGAGAGGCGGTGGCTGAGAGAGCAGAGTGACAACCAAGAGAAAAATAGACCAAGTGAAATCAAATGAAATAATTAGCATTTTCTTTCCCTATTTTAGTCGTGGCTTTTTGCCTTAGCATAGATACGGTTTATTAATCTACGGGTTAGGATTCCAGTTCGAGCTTTAGATAGGTGAAGTTTTTTTTCTTTGTTCGAACACAAAATAATACTTTCATTATTTTGAAGGTTATAAAGTAATGAATATTATTAATTAATAATATTCATTAAATTTTAAATTTTAAATTAATGGAAGTGTTATTTTGTGTTTGAATTAGAGTTTTTTAAATAAAATTTATATTTTATTTAAAAATAATATCAATTAAAATTTACAAAATATGTAATGTAATGAATATAATTTTATAAATATTACTATTTATAATATTTATTTGTTTAAGAGGATAATAATATTCAAGAGCCTATAGCCATTTTGCTAATACCTAGTTCCCACGATATCTTAAGGTCAAAGCAGGGGGAAAAATGCAGAAGTTTAGATTACAGCAAAAAATCGCCCTGCACAATCGACAGATGAAACTAGGGTTAATCCATCACGAGTATGCAAAGTTAAAATACCCTGGTTCCGCTTCATCCAAACCTTCACCTAGTTTGAAGGTATCACAGGGTGATGACTCTGATAACAAATTTTTGAGCTACTACTTTAACTGTTGGCACTATGAGCATAAATATAAAGACTGTAAAAAAATGGATGTATGCGCCTTACATCCAACCTACGACCATTTGAAAGAATTTACTGCAAAATAGAAAGAAAGGAGTCTATAGGAAGTGAAACAATCTGAAGCTCTCATAGTTAGGGTTTTGGGCCCCAACTCAGAGACCCAGGCTAAAAATGGAAATCTGATCTGGGGTGAGAAACCATTGCATAAGATTTTTTCTGTCCAATCTCTAGACAAGCAATTGATTTTCTTTTCTAAAGCCAAATATGCTAGAAAGAGGAAGTTTCGTGATGGATTTGATAGGGCTTCAAAATCTGAGGATGTACTCCTTTGATCCCACTCTGACTTGGGGTAGGTTGGATCCATTTCTATTTAGGCGCCTACCACTTACACTCTGAACCAACCTGCAATTTAGCAAAAGATGAATCAAAGGACTGGTCACCCCAGGGCTGCAAAGGCTCTGCCTTCCAGGAAAGATCTGGCAAAAATCCCCTACGAACCCCTATCTGTAAAGGGGGGAGGAGGATTAGTAGGGGCTAAGGCATCTTCTGGGGGCGGTCCATCAAGAAAAGGAGATTGGCAAGTAGTAAAGGGTAGGAATGCGGTAAGATCGTATCCTAAAAACTGTAATAATAACACAATTTCCTTAAGTAACTCCTTTGAATTGCTTAATAAAGAGAAATCTCCACACAATAAGCATTCTTTCCAGTCTTTCCAGAACAATAGGGTTTTAGAAAGGGGAGAAACAACTCGGGAGAATCCACATTTGGGTTGTGACCTTTCACAAACAAATGAGGTAGTATCTCCCCTCCCCTTTCCCAAAACCCTAGGACATCAATAGGCATTATCAAATAAGATTAGTTTGTGTGATTCAATTCATAAATCTCCTAATGCATATAGCCCTCCTCATCGCAAAGGGAAAAATGAGAAAGTTCTTAATAATAATCATCATGCCTCGGGGAAACCCTACAGTGGGACTAATCTACCACTGTCAAGGTTGACTGAGAATGTTTATTCTCCACCACATAGGCGCCATGATAATCATAATGCAATGTCTTCTACACTACCAGGAATGTTTGATCATAAATTTCATAAATTAGCATTGGATGAGAATCATATTTTGCAAAACCAAAGTACTTTTGCAGAAACAGGTGTTTTATGTAAATGGTGGGGCATGGGGGCATACACTAATGATATTGTTGAAGGTCTGGGATCTCTACTCCAATCGGAGGTAAGTATTTCTATCTTAGCTAATAATTTCCTTTTCATAGACTGCAAGTGTATCACCCTGAAAAAGAAGATAATGGAAGAAGGTTTTCTGAAATATAAGCAAATTCCTTTTTTCGTCTGCAACTGGTTTCCTTTATTTAATCCTATTTATGTTCCAAACTTTATGCTAGAAAAGGCAATTCTATTAAAAAATCTTCCATTGGAATTTAACCATAATGAGATTATCAAAAGCATAGGGAATAGGATTGGAACCTTCATAAGGACAGTCAAAACAAAACATAATCAATCAGATATCATCATCATAGTTAAACTTAATTACCATGAGAAATTTATACCCCCCATACAACTCATGTTCAATGCGAACTCTATCATTATCAACCCCAAGATCTTGGAGGATTTCATCGAAACCCCTTCGACATATAGTAGGTATATCATTAATGATAAATAGAAACTCTATACTAATCTATATTGCCCAGATAATAATCTAAAGGTTAATTTCATGAATGATAAAGGGGGTTTCACCCTTGGGAATACTGATAAGGAAATTTTAGTTGCACCCCCTTCCCACCTGGATGCATCTATCTCCCCAAAAACAACCTGCTACACTATTAAAGCCTCAGAATCCCCCCCTCCTAAATGGATGGAGGCCTCCCTCACTAGAAAATTTGTAGATGCACCCTTGGATATCAAGAAGGTACCTGAGAATGACAACCACAATCAAATTGATTTTGGACATTTGGTCAACAATGCAGACCACCTAGCCACAAATGATAAAAATAAGATTACCCCACAAGACAAAGATAAGGTCGATATGGTTGCATATGAATATGAACCATGTATAGACCTTTCCATGAAATTTGAACGTTTAAATACAACAGATTCAACAGATAACAAAGAAAAATGTAAAGAAGAAGTTAATTTAAACTACCTAGGAGAATCTTTGACGGATGAGCTCATGGATATGTTTATGGAAGAGATATGCAATGGAGATGAACTAAAATATCAGAAAGAGACTCTGTACAAATTGATCCATAATTGTATTCTAGAAGAAGAGGTTGCCAGGGCAACTCTGCCTGCACAACCTACCTCCTTAGAAAATGCAATCCCTATTCATGCTAGTCCTGGTAATACAGTTACAACACCAGAAGTAGCATAGTTAAATACCATAGAGATAGTGGAAGTTAACCTTATCCAAAAAATGGATAACATTAATTTAACACAAGCTGAAAATAAAGAAATAGAATGTAACAACAATAAAGATTTTACTCCAAACTTTGTTAATGCTATAAACTCTCCTATAGAAGGGGAAAAATCATTAACTAAAATTCCAATAGAGATAGAATCTCTCAATATGGAGTTACCTGAGAACACATAAGATATTATCGAGTTATGTGGAAAGGAGTTTTTAGAGAGGGAAACCCCTCAAACTCAACCAGACTCTAGACTTAATCCGCTGGAACAACAGGTTGATGAAGTCATTAATTTACCATCAGTCAATGAATCCATTGAAGGTTTATTCAGAATAACTAATGTAAATAGAAATCTGGGTATAGCAATGAATAGAGGGTGCTTAAGCTCTCCAAACATCAACAGACTTAAAAAAAAGAGAGGCAAGAAATCTGCTGTTGAACTTAGATCTATAGATGGTAATGCTGGAAATCAAAAGAAGATCGCTGATGTTATTTACTCAGGGAAGGGGAAGTGCCTTCCCAAGGAGTAATGAAAGTTACTACTTGGACCGTTAGGGAAATACATGCCCCTAACAAATAGAGGTTGATTAAAAGATATCTCAAGAATTTCAAATATGAAATTATATTATTACAGGAAACTAAACTTAGTTTAGAAGATAGCGCCAAATTTAGTAAAAGACTAGGAATATGGAAATTTGATTTTGTAACTTTCATGGGTGCTTTGGGAGGTTTAGCTGTCTTATGGGATTCGTGAAAATTTGTAGCTCACCCTACAGTTAAAAACAATAATTGGATGGTCTTAGAAGTTAAAAGCCTTAAATCAAATATGAAATTTTACCTAATTAACATATATGGTCCTATCCATAATGAAGAAAAAGGGCAGTATGGCATGAGATCCACATCCTCTTAAGAAATAGCCTAGGAGATACTTTCTTTATTGGAGGAGATTTTAATGCCATCCTCGATCCGGTAGAAAAATTTGGAGGATCGAAGTATATATCGCAAGCGCAAAAAGACTTCAATAATTGGGTATCGGACAACCATCTCATTAATATTAATACTAACAATGGAATGTACACATGGAACAATAGAAGAGTTGGCTTCAGTCACATTGCTGAGAAATTAGATAGATTCTTCATCAGGATGAATTTGGATACCTTCAACCAAGTATATAGTGCTGAAATCCTCCCAGAGGCAGGCTCAGACCACTTGCCAGTAAGGCTCTCTATTACTGAAAGTTCCAAACCTACCAGAAACCCATTTAAATTTGAGTTTATGTGGTTTCAAAACCCAGAATTCATCACCCTATTAGAGGAATGGTGGAATCATATTTTAGTAAAAGGTTCTAAAATGTTCTTCTTAATAGCAAAATTAAAAATCATTAAAAATAAATCTTTAGAATGGAACAATAACAACTTAAAAAATATCTTTGAAGAAAAAGCGCAAGTTGAACAAGATCTAGCTAACCTTAATAATACAATAATAGAACAAGGAATGAACGAATGTAGATACTTCAAAGAAAAAGAATTATTGGCTAAATATAATGCTATACTCCTTAAGGAAGAGATTTTCTGGAAACAGAAATCAAGGGAATCTTGGCTTAAGGAAGGGGATAGTAACACAAAATTCTTCCATAATACCACTAACTTTAAAAGAAACATTAATAGAATCTCTAAAATGAAGAATAGCGAGGGGAATACCACTGAGGATCCCTCCCAGATATCATCCATCCTTACATAATTCTACTAATCTCTTCTCAATGACACAGGAGCTACTGACCTTAAAGCTCAAAATGAGATGTTAAAAGCCATCCCTAAATTGATTTTAGAAGCCGAAAACAAGATGATTAACAAAAAACTTTCCCTTGTGGAAGTCAAAGCTATCATTTTCCAAATGCACCCTGATAAAGCACCTGGCCCAGACGAGTTTCAAGCAGGTTTTTTTCAAAAATGTTGGCACTTCATAAGGGAGGAGGTGTGGAAAGCAGTAGAAGCCATGAGAAACTCAGGAGCATTGTTAAATGAAATTAATAATACATTTTTGACACTAATCCCCAAAAAAGATGAATGTACGAAACCAGGGGATTATAGACCTATATCCCTGTGTAACACCATTTATAAGATCCTTTCAAAATGTTTAGCAAATAGACTTAAAACGCTCCTCCCTTACATAATCTCGGAAGAACAGACATGTTTTGTTGCAAACAGATCGATCCTGGATGGGATTATAATAGCCCACGAGATAGTTCACACTGCTCAAATAACGAAGGACCCGAGTATGCTAATTAAAACCGACATTCAAAAAGCATACGACAAAGTGGACTGGAGATTCCTTTGTAAGTGTATGGAAGCCTTTGGCTTCTCTAAATAGTGGATCAATTTGATTTTTAACTATATTTCTACTCCTAAGATCTCGATACTTATTAATGGCTCCCTGAAAGGTTTTTTTAGCATATCTTGAGGCATTAGGCAAGGAGATCCTTTATCTCCTTTCCTTTACATTATTATGGCAGAAGCCTTAGGAAGAATGATTACAAAGAGACAAGTGGAAGGTAAAATCACTGGCTTAATGGCATCAAAAAATGTTCCTAACATTACCCACCAACAGTTTGCAGATGACACGATCTTGCCAGGCAAGGCTAACTGTTAGGAAGCCAAAGCCTTCAAAGATATCTTAAACCTTTATTCGAAAGCATCGGGGCAATGAGTCAACCCCTCCAAATTAGAAATATTCTTTATTAATACACCCTCGAGAGTAGAAAAGGAAATATGCAACTTGATGGGATATAAATTAGGGAAATTTCCTTGCAAATACTTGGGCATAGAATTGGATAAAGGCCTCCTCTCATCCAAGCTCTGGAAACAAGTGATAACCAAAGTTCAAAATAAAAAAAGCTCATGGAAAGGTAGATGGCTCACAAAAGCTGGTAGATCAACAATGATTAAATCAGTTCTCTCATCCATACCTACATATAATTTGTCTATTCTCCCCCTCCTGTCTAGTGTTAAAAAGAGTTTGGACAAAATTTTAAGGGACTTCTATTGGCAAGGCCTAGCGGAAGATAAGAAACTAGCCCTTATTAAATGGGATACTCTATCTAAACTAGTTATCAAAGGTGGCCTTGGCATAAAGAACCTTCATTGGCAGAACCAAGCCTTAGGGGATAAACTTATATGGAGAATGTATAAGGAATTGAATAGTAAGTGGGCCTCAATTTTACTGCATAAATATATCCCTGATGCGAAACCTATTAACATCTTTAGATCTCAATCTCATGTCAAAGGCTCTCGAATCTAGAATTTTATAAAAGATTGTAGAGGGATTATTAGTAAGCATCTTATGTGGGATGTAAGTGTGGGGGATCAAGCACTCTTCTGGGATGATTTGTGGGCTGGCCTCCCCCCACTTAACATACTGGGTTTCTCCCGGGACTTCATGGAAGAGTGTAAAACATCCATAGGCTTCTACCTTAAGGATTATTTATGTAAGAACGAAGAGTCATTGTGGCATAATATAGAGGTCATGGACTTTGGAATCCATGAGAAACAGAAACTCTTGGGAATTTTGAAGGACCGAGAGATCATTCTTAAAAATAGATCGGACAATTTAATCTGGGCTGGCACAAAAAAGTGGAAATTATTCAGTTAAGGAAGGCTACAACTCCATTATTCTGGAACAAAACATGGATAATGTAGACATACCTCTGAATCTTTGCTGGAACAAATCCTATCTACCTAAAGCTGACATGTTCTTGTGGGCTGCTATGTAGAATAAAATCTTAACAGTGGATCATATCACTAAAGTCGGCTTTGAAGGGCCATCCAGATGTCCACTGTGTGAGAAACACTCAGAGGATGTCAATCACATCCTCCTTAACTGTCCGTTCACTCAAAGTTGCTGGTATTGGTTACAACAATGTCTTGGTTGGAAATCTTCCCTTCAATCTGATCTCCTTTCCACCCTTAAAGCATGGCCAATCCTTTATAAAGATAATTTATTTAAAGATATATGGATCATTTCCCCTTCAATTTTAGCTTGGGAAATCTAGAAAGAATGCAATAGAAGAATCTTTATTGGCCAAAAACTAGAATGGAGCTCAATTACCACTAAAATTGAATCATCTATAGTGGAAATCATCAATAGTAAACTCAGAAACCAGCTTTTCTATGAAGATTCTTTTAAAAGTTGGGACAAAAGGATTAGAAATTCTTGGCCAAATCTGGACATTCCACCCTTATATGGCAAGGGGGGTTCCAAAATAAAATCAGATAGAGTTGCTTGTAAATGGAGTCCTCCAAAGGAGGGTTGGCATAAACTCAAATTTGATGGAGCTTCTAGGGGTAACCCAGGGGTTGCCGGTATAGGGGGATTAATCAGAAACTGGAAGGCGGAGATAATAGCCAAATTCTCCATGCCCATCAATCCTACCACAAACAACATGGAAAAATGTAGAGCAGCACTAGAAGGATTAAAAATTTGTAAGAATCTAACCATCTCAAAAGTTATCGTAGAAGGAGATTCACAAATTATAATTAACGCCATTGATAAAAAAAAACACCAAATTGGACCCTTAATTCAAAAATTGAAGGAATCAATCAAATTCTAGAGAATATTCCCAAATATGAAATCAGCCATATCTATAGGGAAGGCAATTCAGAAGCGGACATGTTAGCTAATCAAGGCACCAACATACATGTTATAATGGATCAATACATCTAGCTTTCAGCCATAGGTCAGGGTTATGGCTCCTACTTACTTGAAGAAGGATCAGTTAAGGAATGTACATTGAATGGCAATAACGAAACCAGAGTAGTATGCGGTATGGATTTCCAGTATATTATCAGTAGTTTATTAGGCAACAGTCATAATGGAGGCTTTTTATTTTCCCTTAGGCACGGGAAGAGTTAAAAGTTTCTCTTTCATTTACCGTCGAATCTCAGATATTAAGGTGGTAGAAGTAGAATTTTTGTAATCCATACGTAGTATGGACTAAACGACTATCTCAACATTTCCTTGTCTTGGTACTTCTCTTATAAATATGTACACAGAACTAGCTTATGGTGTGTGATCAGTTACATTTAACTATATAATTTAGCTTACAATGTACCATTAGCATAACATTAGCAAGAACTTAACTCTTAGTAACTGTATCAATGGGCTTTGCATTGTATAGAAACATATATATATGTTAGCACATATACCTTTATATATGAAATCCTCCAAGTATTCTGGGAGGTTTCGAACCCTCATCCAACTGCACCCTCTGAGATAGGGGTACAGGGACATGGATCAGATCCTTCTCTATTCTGGAAAATCTAAGAGAGTATATGCTCTTTTATGCTTGGGACCTTTGATGATACCAAAAGGAGTATGGCTCCTCTCTCCTGGAGCCAAAACTGTACTCGAAAGTAGATGGAATTATATTTAGTACTGGTTTAGAAAGCAAACATATTCGATACATATAGTACCTCCCTAAACACTATGTGGCAATGCAATGCTAGATAGAGGCACAAAGTTGCTTACTGACTTGTGTAAAGATAAAGTAGATGTTTTTCAAAAATTCATAGATATCCATCTAAGACACACATACATACATTTGGGTACACAAAACACATATTTGGTATACTCAGATACACAAAGATTGTCATTCTTTCAACTCAATATACAATAGCAGACTCCCCAAAGAAGGTTCATTAATTTCTCAATTTTTGTACCATTCGGTTTTTATATTCTAAAATGGTATATATAAATGTATATATATGAAAGTGTATATACATTTATATATCTCACCCCAAATGTATACTGTGGTCTTTATTGGATATGCTCTTCTTCTTGGATGTTTTGACCCACGACAGGGGAGTTATAGAAAAGCTCAGATTAGTAATACTAATTATGAAAGTTACAGTTTATCTTTCATTAACTTTAGAATAAGGAATGTTTTCAATTAAAGGTAAGAAGATGGCATTAATACTTAAGGAGCAGAGGTTGGAAATGTAAGAACTAATCTTTTGATACTACTCCAATATAATTTTAAGTATATCAAATTTCCTAATATTGCCTAACATCTTTAGACAGGTTTGTAGACTAGATGATTTTATATCTTGATATTGATTAACCCCTGGTGTTGGATGATTTTTTTGTTTTCCAGGTATTTTTCTCTTCTGGATTACCAATACCTTTCTCGACAAAAGAAAAGGATCAGACACTCTATGTTATTGGTACAAACGACTTAATTCATGACAAAGCATCAGTCAATGTAAAACAATTAATCATGATTATAAATGTAAAACTTTTCTCGAGATTATCGGGATGTGGGTATGCCTGCGAAAATTTGTATTAATCTTGATATATATTGAGCCGTGGGTATGCCTACGGTAGCTATTTTTTTTTTTTAAATCTCGACATTGGTCGAGTCGTGGGTATGCCCATGTAAATTATGTATAAGTACAGGACCTATGGTCCCAAGAAAGGCTGGAGGTTTTCTCAACCCCGCTTTTTCCTACCAGCGCCCGCAGCGAGTGGGGTCACACTGTAAAATTATTATCTATATTAATAAAAAACTTTCAAGGCTTCGGCCTTTTACCGAAAAAAAAAATGAATATCATTTTATAAGTTATTCTTTAAATTGTATATTTTGGGATTTTAATTTGATTTATTTTTAGATAAAATGTAAATTTTATTTTTTATTTTTCTCTTGTAAAATGACTTCTTTATTTAGTTATTTTTATTGATTATATTTTAATATATCTAATTTTTAACAAATAGTTAATCTATTTATTTTGAAATATTATAATATATTAAAATATAATTGATTAATAATAAGTAAATAAATTAGAAGTTTTCTTTTGTTTATTCGTTAAGTATCAATTGATTATATTTTTATATATTTAATTTAAAATAAATAGTGTAGACTATTCGTTTGAGAAATCAAATATATTAACATACAATCAATTAATAATTAATAAATAGATAATTATTGGTCTTAGGTGAGTTTTTTCTTTTTGCATATTTATTGTGAATGATATTAATATCTGTCGTTGTTATAAGGCAGACATTATTATTTTTTCAAAGTGTAATTAGGAGGCTATTTTATAGGTGTTTGCCTTAGTGTGTCACGCTTTTCAAGGGGTTGACCATCAGTTGACTATCTATCTCATGTTCATTTATTGGAGAGAAGTTCTGTTCACTATCAAATTTGGAGCACTTAGGGCTTGTTCACAACAGTTGGAGCCTACTTGGAGTTACTTTGGAGTTACTGTTCAGTTGTTATCAGTTTTGGGGATCTTTTGCATCACTTACACTTCAGTTTCCAACAATTATATCCCTATTTTGGTGGTATTTATTCTCACATCTGACCCCATAGTTTCTGTATGCTTCTTGAGGATTTGGAGTAGTTTTGGGGTAGTTTTGAGTGGCACTTCAATTGTGTATGTCTTGGTGGAGTTAGAGGAGCACTTAGACTTCAGTTTTTTGATAGTTTAGCTCCTGATTTTATGGGGTTTTCTCATGCATCCAACCCTTTCTGATCTATGGCCTATATTATTATATTTTCACCTCATTTTTTAGGGTCTTCTTTTTGGTTCACATGTTTTGCACATTGCATACTTGTGAGTAAATTGTAAGAACACTTTGTAGTAGAGATTTTTTCAACATTGTTTATACAGATGCAATGGTTTCTTCTCATTGATTCAGGTGCAATAGTGTGGGTTCTTTGTTTCTATGTTGTGCTTATCCTTCATTCAAATTACATTCCTTATTGCATGTTCAAATCTAGATACTTGTGATTACATGTCTTTGTTTGTGTCCTCATTCTTTTGAAGAAAATTGGTAAAGCCTAGGGTTTCCTTTCAAAACAAAAGATTTCAGGTCCTTGCATAGAAAGACTTTTGTAATTGCATGCTTGTCTGAGTATTGAGAATAATTAGTATCTTCAATAATTCATGTTGATTTAATTGAAGTTGCATGCAAATCATTTGGTGTATCACCTCATTTAGTTTTAGGTATTCATATTCTTTCATCCCTTTCCCCACATACACTTTTAGTTTTAGGTGAGCACTATCTAGGAACCGGCCTATCTTCCAGAGATTCTTCTCTCATTTTAGGACAACCCACCACCCGAGAGAGTTTCCATGTTTCAACAAGGTAGCTAGATTTCATATCAAGCTAAAGGTGTAATCCTGATTGACAACAAAAACATGAGAAACAAAATGGAACAAGAGAACAATAAGACAAATCTTCGATAATCATCATAGTAAAATTAGGGAACATGTAACCATTTGGTAACTCTTCAAGCACATCATCACCAACCTGATCCTTGTCATCACTTGTCTGTTCTTCCTCTCAAGACTTTCTTTTAATATGTCACAATTACTCCTCCACCCATTCTACAATCTACACATGCATAAGACAATCATATCAGAGTATATCTAGTATGATAAGTACATGGTCTTTCTATTTCTTATTGCCTATGGCACAAAATTCTAGTAAAAGTTTTAAAAACCTATTTTCAAGAGCAATTTCTCTATCCAAGAACATGTTGAAATTATGTATTTTCAAATCCCTTTCTTCCTTCAGATGTGAAATGATTCTAGGAGCCATTTCCTTAGAAAAATTTCCACTCTTCAAGGCCTTTAATGAAAATTTCCTTGTCAACAAATTCAAGGATTGACCAGTGTTTTATTGTATGGAAAGAATAATTTTTCTCATTTATCCTTTTCTCCTCCACATCTATGTAGTTAAGTTCCTCCAAGATAACACTAATCATTTCTTCAGTTTCCTTTATCTTTGTGGGTGTATCTGGATCCCTTTGAGTAACTTCACATAGTCTTGTAAGGTCGTAATGTGAGGGTTTCCATCTTTTAGAAAGATCCTCTAATCGTGGCTTGTGTTTGTGGAATGTTTGTAGCATATCTAATAATATGTTATAACCATTATAAATCTATTTACATTTACTCATCACCAATTAAACCCTATGGGTTAGCACTTGTTCAAGAGTATTAAACGCTTATTTTGGAAGTTCTTGTGTGGGTGCCTGATTGACATCTTTCAGTTCCTTGATTTATTTTTCACATTTCTCTTTTTCTTCTCTCTAGTCCTTATCATTTATAGAAATATCAATAGGTTCGAAAGGAGAATCCTTGTGCAATACAAGATCTTTGTTGTGATCACCTTTTAAATCCCTTAATTCATTTTTAATATTGGCCTTTTCTATATGCAACTCTGTTTAGCTTTGTTTCTCTCGTGTGAGCCTATTCAATTTGTTCTTGCATGTGTGATAAGGCCTAAATATGCTATCTTTTATTCCATAGGATAGTCTTTTTCCATGGCCAATATCCTAGTCTCTATGATACTTTGCTTCAAAATACTTTTGTATTCTCATGACATTAGGTGGCATGCAACCACAAAGACATTTGACATGTTTTTAATGCTTTTTGCATACATACTTATCCATAGTTTCTATATGGAAAATAGTAATTATGTTGTTATGTCTTTATAAGTAGTTAGTTGCTTGAATGAAAATGTATACATGTGTACTTTGGTTGATTCTATCTTAGATGTCTTGTTATAACAATTGAGTGCATAACATGAATAAAAATGAAGGATTGATCAGGTGAACGTGCCTGTGCACTGGATAACCAGACTCGGTCCTACAATAGGCTCCATCAGTTAAGAGATTAATACAACTTAAGAGATTGTTCCAGGAAGATCAAGGTGGCAGCAGTTGGGCAAAGACCAAGTCAAAGAGATATAGTATTACCTAAATAAAATCTAGGAATAAGTAGGAAGCTAGATCTATTCTTCCTTTGTCTTGACAGTTCTTTCAATCTTTCTGGATATTTTATATTTCCTACTTTCTAGTTTCTAGTTTCTAGTTTTGTAATAAATAATTTTCCTATTCTATAGCATGAGCAGTTAAGTTGTTAGATGTTTTTCCTTTAAATAAAGCTCCACTCCTACCTAAGAAGGAGGACATTATCAATTATTAGAGTTATAGTTTCATTCTATTATTTCCAGCTTTTATGAATATCTGTACTATGTTCTTCAATCAATGATAAATGAAGTGTTGAGATTTAGTTCTGTATAATTGAGCTTTGGATACTCATTTAAGGGGGCCCACTAGGTGATAAATCCATGTTAGTTAGAATTATTTTATATAGTTTCCTTTCCTGCATCTTGTAATTTCAATTCTAGTGTTAAATTGTTCTTGCAGCCAAAACCGAAGGATAACTATTGCTTCCTGTAGCCAAGGTGGAAAAACAAATGAAGCATTGTAGTTTGATGTTTTCAAGCTTTCACATTCCTTCAACATCTTTACTTCTTCATTTTCCTTTCCAACATTTATTTCCTGCAGCCATAGACTAGTTTCCATTTCAACATTTGTTTCCTACAATAACTATAGAAAAGTGTGTTTTGAGTCAACCTTCAGTGCATATATCTTGCTGGCCCATTTCAAGTAACATGTCCCTAGGTGGATATTTAAATATATTTTTATAAGGAAGATGGCTGCTCAGTAGGAAGTCTAATCCCTGAGTCCTAGTGAAAACCTAGTTTCTAAATTCTTTCTAAAAGCCAATCATTTTTGGCGCCGTTACCAGGGATGGTGTCGAACCGAGTGTTGAACTCAACCATTTGTAGAATTTGCTTTAATCTTATGCTTTCATCTTCCTATTTAATTAAATTATAAATCACCACCAAAATTTTCCCAACCAATTACCACAAAAATTTGTTCCAGCTACATGCATAGAAGAAGAAGAGACACTCTAGGAAGATACTTGCCAAATCACCCCAACAACCAACTGGGAGAAATCTTTGTGCCTGAAGAAGAAGAGGAGGGTCAGTTTTTGGATGCTATTGTAAACCTTCCTATTTCATCATCATCATCGTCATATTTAGAAGGTGACCCCTTGGGATTTTACCTCCCTGAAGAACAACTTGAGTTTAATCCTTTTCCTGAAGCCTTGGCTAATATGATAATTCAATACCTAGAGCATCAATAAGAACAAAATCCATTACCTTTAGTCATCTACCAGCCTTAGAATCAACCTTAAGGTCCACCCAGGATGGAAAATCCTCCTAATTTTCCATTTCTAGTTACTGACTAGCGAGACAATAACAATCTCAAGGACATACCATCTTCATCCCTTCCTAAATTCTATGGAATTGTGACAGAGGACCCATATACCTTTCTCTTCAAGTTTTATATCCTTTTTCATAGTTATGACTACACCTCGGATCCCCATAGGCTCAAATTGTTTCCTGCAACTCTAAAAGAGTCTTCTTTGAGGTGGTTTATGGGCTTATGCCAGGATGTAGTCCATGATTGGGATGAAATGAAGAATAAATTATTAACAAAGTATAAGGAGTATTGTAGAGGAAATGATATGAGGGGGGACAATATTTTTAAGATGACATAGAAAGAGGACAAAAGAATTGAAGATTATGTGTCAATATTCTTGTTCAACTTACAGAAGAATACTCAACACCATCTCAACTAAGAGTCCTAGAAGTTGTTGTTCCTGAGGGGTATTAATGAGGGGTGCACAAAAGAATTATACATGATAACAAGAGAGGATATCACCCAATCTGCATGGGATGATATCAAGAAAATCTGCCTCAACTACTCTAGAGTTGCTGCTAAGAAAGGTCAAGGGTATAGATCCATGACAGGCAAAAAAAATGGTGCTAGAGCTTCTCAAACATAGATAAATCATCTTCTATT
Source organism: Thuja plicata (assembly GCA_018584345.1). Classification (NCBI taxonomy): domain Eukaryota; kingdom Viridiplantae; phylum Streptophyta; class Pinopsida; order Cupressales; family Cupressaceae; genus Thuja; species Thuja plicata. The sequence goes on along the minus strand of MU223136.1, from coordinate 1,679,568 downwards.
TGATTTCAAGAAGGATATCATCAATAATCTGGTGACACAACTAGACACTATATAGGTGAAAAAGAAACATGAAGAAGAAGAAGCTATTCTGGTAGAGTTTTGTTCACATTGTAGACAAAAGAAGAGAGACTGTCGGTGTAAGCTGGTGGCTAATCTGGAGGCTACTCAGTTGCCCACTGATTTCAAGAAAGTTGAGGGAAAGGGTGACCAAGTATTCTATGTTACTCAATAGAGACCATGGGCCCAACAACAAGGTATGCCTCAGGACATCATGCTTGGCAAGGTAGTTGTCCCCAAATATTGTGACCTTGGCATCCCTGTTGTCGAGGTTACTATCAATGAGATAGCCATCAAGAATGCTTTAATTGACTTAGGAGCATCTATAAATTTTATTACCAAGGACATAATGCACCAACTCCACATTACCAATCTCAGAAATACACCTACTATTCTGCAGCTAGCAGACAGTTCTACAGTTAAGCCTGATGGGATGGTAGAGGATATAATTATCAGCTTAGAATCCTAGTCATACCCTACTTAATTCATGATACTATCCCCAAAAGCTACATTGGGGGGATAACCAGTCATTCTAGGAAGACCTTGGTTAGCCACTACTGATGCTTACATAGGGTGTCACTCAAGAGACATGACCATCGTAGATGGTCAGCATACTAAAAATTTAGCTTTATATCCAACTGCCCAACCAAAAATGGAGTTAGCCTCACCAATCTGGCCAGACATAGGAGAAGAAGCTGAGGTATTCAATTCAGTATCCTAGTTAATGATATTAAAAAGAGACCCATTCCTGCAGCTTCAAGAGGAAGATATAGTAATCACAAACATTCTACAAAACTAGTATGGACTGAGTTAGTCTGTAATGGACTGTTCATCTCCCCATCACTACTCTCTACAACCTTTCTATTTAGATTGTGAGTTGTCTCCATCTCTTACAACCAAAAAAATCTACCACTAATTGCTTCCACATGAAATTTAGGTACCATCATCCACAAATGTTTCTATGGTAGAGTTAACCAAACAACTAGAAGTGTCTCTAGGACGTTGTTTGAATATAAATAGTCAGCTTACTCCTGACCACCAAACATCTTTAGCTAAACTATTGAAAGACCGTACCATAGATTTTGCATGGGATTATGGAGATATGAAAGGATTAGACCCAAAATTATGTACTCATAGAATATAACTTAAAGAGGACAAACCCCCTATTAGGTAGTTCCAAAGGTGTGACAACCCTGCATTAAGAGAAATAGTGAAGACTGAGTTACAAAAACTACTTAGTGGTGGTTTCATCTATCCTATCTCAGACAGTCAGTAGGTCTCCCCATTATTAATAGTCCCCAAGAAAGGAGGAAAGTGGAGGGTATGTGTATATTATATAGAACTCAATACGGATACTAAAAAGGACCAGTTCTCTCTACCATTCATTGAACAAGTCTTAGACTCCTTAGCAAGCAAAAAGTATTTCTCTTTCCTAGATGGGTATAGTGGATACAACCAGATCAAGATTCTTCTTGAAGACCAAGAAAAAACCACATTCACCTATCCATGTGAAACATTTTCCTACTTAGTCTTACCCTTTGGCCTCTCTAATGCTCCAACCACCTTTCAAAGGGAGGTCATCAATATCTTTGCGGATGTCACCCATGACTATATGGAAATCTATATGGATGACTTCACTACATATGGGGAAACATATGAGGAAGCCTTATCCAACTTGGGAAAATTTCTTACAAGGTGTAAGGAACATAATATGTCCCTAAATAGTGAAAAGTGTTTTATGATGATGCAATAAGGGGTCATGCTGGGACATTATATTTCTGTTGTTGGAATCCAAGTAGATCCTGCTAAGATAGAGGTCATCATGAATTTGGCCACACTAACAAAACAAAAGGATATCATAAGTTTCTTAAGACATGCTGGCTACTACAAAATATTTATCAAAGACTTCAATAAAATGGAAAGCCCCATGTATTCCTTGCTCACAAAATATTTTGAATTCTTATGGATTGAACAACAACTTGTGATGAATTATTCCTGCAGCTTAAGTTTTTTCTTACTCAGGAACCTATTCTAAGGGGTCCCAATTGGAAATTTTCATTCCATATTCATATTGATGCTTCTGATTATGGTGTAGGAGTTGTTTTGGGATATAAAGAAGATATTATTGAACACACCATCTATTTTATCAACAAGAATTTGTAGGTACCGGAGATGAACTACACAGTCACTGAGAAAGAACTCCCAACTGTCATCTATGCTATTTAAAAATTTTGTCACTACATTACTGGTTACCAGATATTTGTGCACATTGATTATGCAACAATTAAGCATTTGGCTAACAAACCTAAAATCATAAGGAGGTTAGCCAGATGACTTCTTCTACTACAAGAATTTGACATCACAATAGTAGATAAACCAAGAAAATCCAATGTAGTTGTTGATTTCCAATCACTGTTGCATAATGCAGATGATTCTCAAGTCATTAATGATAACTTTCCTAATGATCACCTGTTCTCCATTTCAGCCAATACCCCCTGGTATGGTGACATTTCCAACTACCTGGTCTCTCAACTGGTACCTCTACACTTCTCACCCAAAGAAAAAATGTTGGTAATAGAGAAAACTTTCAATTTCTCTTGGATTTTCAAATGCCTATTTTTTACTAGACCAAATCAGATCATGAGGAGGTGTGTGAGGGAGGATGAGATCTATAATATCCTTCATTCTTATCATGATGAGACCTATGGAGGCCACTTTGCAACAAAAAGAACACCAATGAGGGTGCTAACCATTGGTTACTACTACCCAAATTTGCATAAGGATGCAACAAACTATACTAGGAAGTGTGACATCTGTCAACAGATGGGAATGCCAACAAAGTCTGATAAAATGCCTCACTTCCCTCAAGTGGTAGATAATCCATTTGATAAATGAGGATTGGATTTCGTAGGTTCTATCAATCCACCATCCAATGCCAACTCCTATATCTTGGTTTCTACAGATTATGTGACTAAGTGGGTGGAGGTCAGAGCTATGAAACATGCCAGATAAAACAAGGTTACTGAGTTCTTGTATGAAGATATTTTTACAAGGTATGATGTTCCATGAGAACTAGTCATAGATCAGGGTGCTCAGTTCACCTCAAATCTGATCACCGCCTTGATGAATTGTAATGTCCCCACCAGGGAACCCATAAAGATCAAGACTAAAGTATAAAGATAACAACTAGAATTTTTTTAAAATGTTACTAAGACTATTTTAGAAATTATAAAAATGAAAATGTCCTTAAAGGTTCCCCTTAAATGATTTCCATGAATATAAAAAAATATTGATTCTATAAATTACCTTAATGAATCCATTTCCTTTCCTAATTTGCATTGTATTTAGATTTTTTTTTTGAAAGGAGACATAAATAAATACATTGTAATTCTAAACATAATTTACCCTTTTCTTTAATTTCATTTCCATTTAACCTTTCCTACACATAATTTATTTGTATTACCGAAACATAAATAACTCTTACTTCCAGTTTTCATTTCAAGAGAGATAGGATATAAAATACATAATCACATTTCTTTATTACAACTTTCTGATTTCCAAATAAACATTCCCTTTGATGTCCCTAAATCTACCCTTCCCAAATTACATTTCTTTTCCTTTAATATTCAATACAAATACATCAAATTGCCCAAGGGCTTTCAACAGATCTCTACATCTTTGTTTACAATGGATAATAGTATAAGAAAATTTTAAAGGAAATCTTCATCACTAAATAAATCTGAATCCAAGCCAAGACATGAACCATGAATAGTACCTCAAAGAGATTTTCCACCCAACCATGTGAAACTTGTGAAGTTCTAGCCCCCGTGCTAGGAGATAGAACCAAAGTACTCTCAAGGCTTAAGGAAATCTAAAGCAAAAGAACCATGTAATCAAATACCAAAAGATAAAAGGCATAAACAACAAAGCACCACAAGACTGTGCACCAAAGGTTTAGGTTCTAGAATACTACCTAGGTGAGTGTCATCACATAGCCTGTGCATTGGAATCCTCCCTAGAAACCATGTAACACTGGTCCCCTCTCAAATTTTTAGGATCCACCCTTGCAGTTACCCATGGTACCGATACTCCAACAGGTCTATGTGGATTTATCCATTAAATATATATATTTCATTATCTTTTGAAACCCCCCTCCCAATTTAATTTTTATGTTATCACTTGTTTACAAAATCACCCATAGGATTCCCTGGAAACCACTTTGGGTTCCAGCACCTATGGTGAGCCACTCATCTAGGGTATCTAGTTCCCTACCCCAAAAACATACCAAATCAAAGAACATCTCAAATGCTCTGATTCATATGTTAAAGAAATCCTCATGTTTACTCAGACCCTCAAGATGAGTCCTAATCCTTAACCGTGACCAATATGAGGAAGATAACAAGGATGCCATTTACAATACATACTAAGAACAACTTATTGTTCTACCATATGCAATATATTGAACATTCAAATGGGAAAAAGGAAGTAGACAGACAACAAGATCAAACTGGAAGATGCAGACCAAAATAACAGAACAAAAGCAATTGACAAAACATTTCAAAAATCTGCATAACATAGGGTAAAAATAACCATTTGCAGAACTTCCTGAAACATCCGAAAAAACACATACCTAAACTCCCTAATCTTCCCTGAAACCTAAATACACAAAATAAAGCATCCTACACATCCACAAAGAAAACATAACCTTCCCAAAGAGATTAAAAGGAAATTATATCATTATATAACATCATTCTTCCTGAATAAATTAATACATTATTCCCCATCTTTCAGAAGAATTATCACCACATAAACTTCAGGAAATGAATATGAAACATTATTAAACACACACAGACACACACCCACACACACATATATACCAAAGCATGAAAGGAGTTTTTTTTCTATGGTTATAGATCCTACCTAGGGTCCTATAGAGAAACCTTTCCAAAGTTGAGCAACCTCTGCTTCCCGTATGAACCAGCCCATCCTTCCAAATTCCTGATGGCTGCTCTCCTTCCAGGTTGTATTTCTAAGTTTCTCTTGAGATAAAACTCCTCCTTCTTCCCAGATAAATCCTAACTCCAACTATTTCATACTTCTGAAATTTTCTTCTCGAAAATGATTATCCAATTTTCTCCCCCATAAAACCCCAACTCCTCATATACTCCAAATATTAAAATCTATCCATATAGTTGGAGGAGTTTCTTTAGGGGAAGCAATGACTCCAACTAATATAGTTGGTTTTAAAAACATTAAAACAATTCCCAAAAGCATAACTAAAGGTTTTATTTATATTTATTTACTTATTTAACTCACCAAGACCATAAAAGAACAAAGGTGAAAATAATCCTCAAGGAATTCACATAGCCCAATGGAAACTATGTAGCCTAACTACTAGCAGGTCTTAGGTTCAAAACTCCTAGGTAAGCTTAGTTTTACTTATTGAATTATTATTACTCTATCATATTTTATTTTGCAATTACATCATTAATTTTACAAGCATAAAGATATAAAAAACACCTTTCTATATAAATATATGTGTGTGTGTGTGTGTGTGTGTGCGCGCGCACCCATATATACATATACATATATATTGCATAAATAAAACATCAAATTCATATTTCAAAAGATAAAGAAGCATCATTCCTTAATATATAAATACAAATAATGAGACAGAAAACATACACTAAAGCATAAATAACCAAATCAAAAAATCATAAAACTACTTAACCCCCCCAACTGAGGTGACTTCCTAAATAGGAACCTAAGTCAACAAGGTTCCCTTGACAGTGCTTTTGGAAATATCTCCACACAACAACGTTTGAGGATTTTTTTAAAGCACGCTCAAACCTATGTAGCCAGGTGAAGTCGATGCCTGGTACCTGCATCCTACATCACCAAGTCAAGAGAAAAATTTGTACATATATATAAATATACAACCAATGTCAAACAAGGAGGGAGAGTGCAACATCATGTGGATCTCCTATACAAGTGACTACGACTACCTCTCCTCATCCTACAAACACATCATATAGCATCAATATCAAGGCATAATTGGATTAGTATGGTTAGCTCCAAAAATAATCATTACTCCATAATGTAAATCAAGAATTGAATCATCTTTATAAGAAATACAATCAAATATATGAAATAATATGTCCTGATAAAAACTTTTAAATAATTTTCTATCTTCCATAAAATATTTTAATTATCCAAACATATACTCATAATGTCTCATCAACTAAAAAATAAACAAAACATAGAGTCCATAATGCTCAATATAGAAATCATGTCTATGCAAAATATCAAGATACTAGGGTGGGCATTAGATGAATGAATATAAAATTCATCACATAAAATCTATCCCATATCATCCTTAAGCGAATGGTCAAGAAGAGATCACCAACAAGGAGATTAAGGCCATCCTAACCAAGACAATACATATTGATGACATGTAACTGATTAAATGTTTGATAATGTTAAGTTGAAGATAATGCAAGACATTAAATCAGTTAATGGTTTGTACTGTCATTGGTGTCAACTTGATATCATCTATATGGTCATTTACATAATGCCAAAGACTTCAAAGAATCAATGGAACAAAGGTTATGCTTTCTGCAATGCATAAAAGTCAAGTATTCACTAAGTGACAGACAACACTGACGGAGTGCACACCATCGGTAAAGCCAAAGAAGAAAAGTCATAGTGATACCTGATGTACTAAAGACAGTGTTGCCCAACGAAGCAAACCACAAGATGCCCGACAAACTGAAGACAATGTTGCTGGACGAGTAAAAATCCAACGTTTCCCGACGGATGGAGATCCCAAATAAAATTAGATTCACACCGATGGAACTAACAATTGTAAGCGACGACTAACTGAAGAGTTGACCGATGGAACAAAGAGTTTAGAAAATGACAAAATATCTAGCTGGTAAGAGCTAAAGATAGACTTAACTGGTTGTTTTCATTGTTTTATTCAACTAGATTTAAGTGATTGATTTAAAGAAGATTTGTACAATTGGCAAGAAGATAACTATGAGATAAATCAAGAGTTATGTTTTAAATCAGATTGGCTGGATTGTTTTACATGCCAAGAATCAAGAATCAAGAAACAATGAATATCATGTCTATATAAGAGACAAGCTTAATTCATTTCATTAACATTCACAGAAAAGGGATTAAGGGGAGTGAATAAAAAGAAGATTTTGAAGAGAAACTGATGAAAGATAACTTCATGCAGTACTGATCAATCAAGCTAAAGGAAGAGCTAAGAAATTTTGCAGACATCGACAAACAGTGAGCATAGCATCACAGAGTAGAAAGTGTGGAGCACAAAGAATTAAATTGATATATTGATCAGAGAGGTAATGTACTTAAATAGATATGAAAATATGCAATTCAAGTTGCATTAGAAACATGTCATTTTGTTTCAGTTTAACCATTGAAGCATCAAGTCTCTTAATAGAGCAAGAATTAATAGTCTTATATATATGGAGTTACATCCCAAGGAGTGCCAAAAAGGTTGATTCATGAAAGTAGCACTAGATTTTCCTAAAGCCTATTGACAGTCTAAGAAAGAGGCTGATTCAAGGATGGTAGCAAACTGAGTTGCCTGATACTAAGTGACAACCTATATGTATAAAATAATCTAATAAGGTCACAACTAAAAATGTGTTTGTAACCTTTAATAGGGTTGGCTCTTAACAGGGCTCACTTCAGAAGAGTGAAAATTTAGGGTATCGGTCTCAGTGGTTTTTCCCTCAACAGGGTTTCCATGTTAAATTCCAAGTGTTATGTGTGTATGGTTTATTACTTTACTGTTTTACATTTCACATATGCATTTCTGGATATATCGATATACTCTGCTTATTTACTATAATTTGGTAAATAGTTATACTGCATATCGGTAATCAAAGAGAATAAGGACAGACAAGGAAAACTGACAGATAGTTAATCATTATAAGTATTTCATGGCATGCATCTTGTAGGGACTTAATAATATGAGGTTTATTTGATTGGTGGTT
>MU223136.1:1641756-1659248 GCA_018584345.1 Thuja plicata | reverse complement strand
ATTGGATTCATAAGGACTAGTGAAAACAATAATCTTTATTTAAAAGAAGATACTGATGCTAACACTTTGATTGCTGAAATATTTGTTGATGACATCATATTTGGAGGCAATGATATGCTATGAAAATAATTTGCTTATGAGATGAGAAAAGAATTTGAGATGTCTATGTTTGGAGAGATCAAGTTCTTTCTTGGTCTAGGGATCATTCAACAAAGTGAAGGTATTTTCATTACACAGTCCAAGTACATCAAAGAGGTCCTGAAGATATTCAAGATGGAAGAATCCAAACCAGTTGGAACACTGATGGCTACTGGAAGTAAGTTGACAAAGGAGGACAAGACAAAAGAGGTAAATCAGAATTTGTATAGATCAATGATTGAAAAACTCATGTATGTTGTACACACTAGACCAGATATTTCACATACAGTAGGAATTGTTGCTAGATTTTCTGCTAACCCCAAGGAATCACATATGACTACTATGAAAAGAATCCTAAGCTATCTGAAGAATGCTGTGGAATTTAGCTTATGGTATAGAAGAGAAGGAAAATTTGAACTAAAGGTGTTTACCGATGCTGATTGGGCTGGAAATCATGATGACCGAAAGAGCACAACTAGAGGAGCATTCTTTATGGGTGACAGAATTGTCACATGGATCAGTAAGAAGCAAGGATGCATCTCTTAGTCTACTTCAGAAGCAGAGTATGTTGCTACTGCTACAAATTTCTCAAATATTGCATGGATCAAATAGCTGCTGGAAGGTATGCATATGAAGATCTTAGAACCAGTGATTATCTATTGTGATAACACCAGTGCAATAAACATTTCCAAGAATTCAGTCATGCATGCAAAGACTAAACACATTGCAATCAAGTATCATTATTTGAGAGAAAAAGTTCAAGAGAAAGAAGTGACACTTGAGTATGTGCAATCAAAAGAACAGTTGGACGATATCTTCACCAAGCCACTGCCCAAAGATACATTTGAGTACTTGAGAAAGAGACTAGGGGTCAAACCCTTGTCTACCAGTTAGTAAAAGACTGAAGGCTGCATCAGCCTATATATTATTAGAATATCATAAATGTTGATGCAAGCAAAGAGAAGAACTTCAAAGCTACATCTATATACAGACAGGTATATATCAGAACCAAGCACCAAAGCATAATGTTGTATTGCTGATGGATAAGGGAATATATTATGGATAAGAGGAAAATGATTATTTGACATGAATGTTAGATATTTAAAACAATTGGAAATAAACACTATTTCAATATTTGATTGGCATTGTTGTTAAAGGGAGAGAGATTATCCATATTATCACATTCTTCTGAGAAAAGGAAGAGAGATTATCCATTATCAGATCACTCCAACATGGAGAGATTATATCCTAAGGGAGAGAAAATTGTATGAAAGATTACACAAAGAGAAAGTTGCTGAAAAGAGGACAAGACATCAAAGCAGAAATTGACACCAGAGGAGATTCAACACATCAGAAAACAAAAAGTTGCAAGAATCAAATCTAAGCTAAAATGGAGCTTACTGAAGTTCAGACATTTATCAGTTATAAAACAAACTATTTGGTAGTTTGATGAATCTCAACAATTATATTTCATATTGTATTAGAAATAGTATAGTGTGATAATATTGTATGTTTTCATCAATGCCAAAGGGAAAGATTGATGACATGTAACTGATTAAATATTTGATAATGTTAAGTTGAAGATAATGCAAGACATTAAATCAGTTAATGGTTTGTATTGTCATTGATGTCAACTTGATATCATCTGTACGGTCATTTACATAATGCTAAAGACTTTAGAGAATCAATGGAACAAAGGTTATGCTTTCTGCAATGCATAAAAGTCAAGTATTCACTAAGTGATAGACAACACCGATAGAGTGCACACCATCGGTAAATCCAAAGAAAAAAAGTCATAGTGATACCCAACGTACTGAAGATAGTGTTGCCTGATGAAGCAAACCACAAGTTGCCCGATGAATTGAAGACAGTGTTTCCCGATGTGTAAAAATTCAATGATGCCTGATGGACGGAGATCCCAAAGTTAACTGGAGTCACACTGACGAAACTGGTAGTTGTAACCAACGACTAACTGAAGAGTTGACCAACGGAAAAGAGAGTTCAGAAAATGATAAAATATCTAGCTGGCAAGAGCTAAAGATAGACTTAACTAGTTGTTTTCATTGTTTTATTCGACCAGAGTTAAGTGATTGATTTAAAGAAGATTTGTACAGTTGACAAGAAGATAACTATGAGATAAATTAGGAGTTATGCTTTAAATTAGATTGGCTGGATTGTTTTTCATGCCAAGAATCAAGAATCAAGAAATAGTGAATATCATGTCTATATAAGAGACAAGCTTAATTCATTTCATTAACATTCACAGAAAAGGGATTAAGGGGAGTGAATAAAAAGAAGATGTTGAAGAGAAACTAATGAAGGATAACTTCATGCAGTATTGATCAATCAAGATGAAGAAAGAGCTAAGGAATTTTCCAGACACCGATAAACAGTGAGCACATCATCACAGAGAAGAAAGTGTGGAGTACAAAGAATTGAATTGATATATTGATTAGAGAGGTAATGTACTTAAATAGATCTAAAAATATGCAATTCAAGTTGCATTAGAAACAGGTCATTTTGTTTTAGTTTAACCATTGAAGCATCAAGTCTCTTAATAGAGCAGGACTTAACAGTCTTATATATATTGAGGTATATCCCAAGGAGTGCCAAAAGGTTGATTCATGAAAGTAGCACTAGATTTTCCTAAAGCCTATTGACAGTCTAAGAAAGAGGTTGATTCAAGGATGGTAGCAAATTGAGTTGCCCGATACTAAGTGACAACCTATATGTATAAAATCCTCTAACAAGGTCACACCTAACAGTGTGTTTGTAACCTTTAACAGGGTTGGCTCTTAACAGGGCTCACTTCAGAAGAGTGAAAATTTGGGGTACCGATCCTAGTGGTTTTTCCCTCAATAGGGTTTCCACATTAAAATCCAAGTGTTATGTGTGTATGGTTTGTTACTTTACTATTTTACATTTCACATATGCATTTCTGGATATATCGGTATACTCTGCTTATTTACTATATTTTGATAAATAGTTATACTGCATATTGGTAATCAAAGAGAATAAGGACAGACAAGGAAAACCGACAAACAATTAATCATTATAAGTATTTCATGGCATGCATCTTGTAGGGACCTAGTAATCTGAGGTTTATTTGATTGGTGGTTAGTGATTAAAGGATAAATTTTTGAGGCCACTGATTCACCCCCCCTCCCAGTTATTACTAACACATATATACACAAAGGATTGGAGTAGTTGGTTGCAAGAAGTTGTTTGGGAATACAAAACAACATGGAAAACAATAACTAGATTCACACCTTTTGAATTGGTGTATAGAAAGTCTGCTATGATGCCCATAGAATTTGAGCACAAGACATTACGCACACTAATGAAGTTCAACATAGATCTTCATGTAGCTCAACAAGAATGACTCCTGCAGCTCAATACCCTTGATGAGATGAGGAAGGCAACCTTACAATAAACATAGATAGTTCAATTACAAAGAAAGAAGTGGCATGAATCACACATACAGAGAAAAAGGTTTTCTCCTAGAGACTAGGCTCTACTCGAGACACAAGGTAAGCTAACTTCTCATTGGCTTGAGCCTTATGAAATTGAAATTTTTTTTGAGAATGGTGCAATTTAGTTATCCACAATCGGCCCTGTGCGTTTTAGGCTCCTGGTCAATGGGCACAAAATCCATTTGTACCATAAACCAGCAACCAAGGATGAATTCCTGTGATTGTTTGAGAATCCTCATGCAGCTGATGAACCTCTTGCAGCTGAACGAGATGCACTTTCACCATGTTCTCTCTAATTACTTTACATAATGAAATTCATAATAAAGTTTCCTTTTTCCTAGGAAACTACTATTTTCCGTAATAAACTTTTCATACCACCTCACCTCACATTTCTTCCACATCACCCACCTTTCCACTTCCTCATTAGTTCCAAGATCTACTTTTCACGGCGTACGACAACATATCTTTCTGAATGTAGGCATTCATTGGTAAGTCACTTCAAGGTACACATAAATGTTTATTATTCATTAAGCTTTCTTATTTAGTTTATGATCACATTTAATTTCTATTTTAAATATAGAAATTAAATACAACGTCCCTATCCTTTTCCACTGCATGTGTGGACACCTGACTTCATTTCATAGGGGGTGGGGCTATTAGATACACATCACCATTAATAATTCTTTGAAAATTTTCATTATAATCATTTCCACCGGTATTTCCATTTTTTTAACCATTCTTGAAGTTTTGATGTGACAACCCCCACATGCAAAATTGTCTTTTCTAGCCTTGTCAACAATTGCATTTCAAAAAAATCCAAACCAGCTACTCTGCAAACTCTGTGATTACGACTTGCAAGTAATTTTCAGAATTTTTTTAGCACATAGTATCCTGAGCTTTAGCAACAAAATAATTAGAGCAGAATTCAGAAAGTGATATAATGAGGAATCATGCAACATTTTCAAGGTTGAAAAATTCTTGGAATGGGAGGACCACTCATACGACAAGAACCAATTAACCACTCATTTTTTTTGCAAGACTCGATGAGTGTGCAGGCGTTCAACAGTTTTGGGTGGTTGGCCTATTTTCTACGATTATATGATTAAGATGAAGAGGTATCAAGGGAATTTCTCACAACTTTGAATAATGGAGAAGCCCAAATAAAGGGCTTGAGGGTAGATGCTTTAAAGACAAGAATTGTCAAATTTTTAGGGCTTCCCATAGTCAGTGAAGCATTTCCCCATGGGCATGATGCACGTTCAACATGGGCTAAGTTGACCATTCCAACAGACCCAAGGATAGAGACAAACAAACAAGGAACAAAAATATTGTCCCTGCCTGGAACATATCCACAGCTCGTAGTCCATGTTATCAAGTATTTAACCTATGAAGGATGTTTTTCATTTTTACATGTTGTGCCCTTTAAATTGCTTAGTCATTTACAACATGGGAGAAATATGAATGTCCCAATTTTTCTTTACTCCATGCTTAATTTAAGTTCAGAAGAGGTTAAGAAAGGATGAAATAATGTTGTATCCCATCAGGGGTTGATCAAGTTTCTAGTGGAAAGATCTTTGAGGGATGTATCACCTATGGTCTGGGAATAATTTACTCTGGCACAAAGAGTGTAATTGATCAATGAAGTACCAAACCAGGAGGATAATAGGGAATAGGGTAATATTCCATAGGGAACTTCCTCTCTAGTTAAGGAACCATCTGTCGCTAATCTTTCCCCTAAGAAAATGGAGCATGAAGCTAGGGCATCTAAAAATCCAAACCCTAGTGCTAAGGAGGTTAAAGATGCGATGCTTGCAACATCGAAAGATCTTGCAGTATCTGATTCCAGCAATCATAAAGACAAAGGGAAAGGTAAAATAATAGAGGATATATCTGAGAAGGAGACAAGGGTTGCTCCTGAACTCTCTTCTAGGGGTTCCAAGAGGAGAAAAAATGATGTTGAAACTTCCCCTGTTTCTTCTAAATCTCCTATAGCCACTTCTTCCAAAAGAAAAAGTATCTCAAAGACAAGTCTTGCAACCACTGCGAGAACTCCGCCAAGAAGAAGTGTTCAACTTCACATGTGAGGAGTGGTATCTCCTACTACTATTCTCAAGGTCACCCAGGCGGATGCACTAGGGAGACCCATGGAAGAACCACTGGTGGATAAAACCCAAGAAAATCTCAGCAGCTCGCCTCAAGAATTTCCAGACATGGGGAGCGAGGAGCCTGCAACCTCATTGTTTGAAGAAGCCACCAATCAACAGAAGGAAGATGATAATAAACCCTTGTCTCACAAAGAGAATCAAGAAGAGAACCATGAGAATAATCAAGAGGAGAATGCTCAGGATGCTACAGCCGAAAGAGGAATAAACCACAATGTCTCCTTGAAAATGGTATTATGGAAGCATGTAGCAAGAAACAGAGGAACAAAAAAAAATGAAGGGCAGAGCCCAAAAAATGGACAAGCAAAGGTAACTCTTCAATCCCATCTCTATAGTTTTATAAGAAAATTCAGTATGAAAGAGACATGTGGGAGATAGAAAGGAATAATTTGAAGAAAGAAATAGATAGATAGAAGCAGGAAGTGCAAGAAGTACAACAAAAATTAGATATAGTGGTAGAGATAATTCCCCATATAATGGAATGCAGACCACCCCCAAGGGTGTATGCATTATGTTTGGTGGAACAAACTCTTATGTGTAAATTGGTAAGAATTGTCAGAGGCCTTAACCCAAACATAGATTCACCTAAGGAATTTGTAAATGCTTATGAAGGGTCACCTAATTTTAATCAAAATCTTTTGTGTGAATTCTACCTACATAATTATGTTTTTTATTATTAGGATTCAAGAGAAACAAAAGGCTCATTGCCCAGACACACTGCCCAAATGTGAAGGTTAGATCCACCTTCTGGACTCAATACCTAAAATACAAATATAGGAGTAACATTAACCAGGGAATTGACTGATAGAAACTTACTTTTCTTAAATATTTCCAATTAAGTTCATCACAATAAATACCTCTATTCTACATCTAATAGACTTCACAAATACACGCCCGCAACTTTAGCATTCTACATCCACACTTTCTCACTAAGAAATAACTCTTCTTTATACAAGTTTACAATAAACAATTAGGTCGGCCTATTAAGACTTCTCCAATATACAAAAAATTAAATATACCCTTGCTAAGATACACACAGTACCTTACACAAGTAAACATCAATTACAATTCATAAATTATACTCCAAGATCTGAAATCCACGCTCGCCATCCTCTAAACAATCTTGCAAAGATCTGTTTATGGCTGACTACAATTATAAGATCACCAAGAACACAACGACCCAAAAATAACAAGTAACATTCTTCCATATGTCTTCATCCTTTCATTAAGCTCACAAATCACAACTCATTCTTGCATCCAATTTATGTACAAAACACAGAGACTAACTCTGTCACTGTCTTATACCCAGTCTTCACAAAAACAACTATAAATAATGCCAATTGTAAGATCAACACAAGTGACCTTAGATATAAGATCACTTATCATCCTTGTATACATCCCCAATATTGCATGCTCTGAAATGTCTGCACACTTCTGCCATTCATCCATGTACTAGTGATAACCAATATGTCTAAGACTTCAACTGAAACATATGTTGACATCAATAAAAAACATGAACGTAAAAACCTCTCATTGAACTAATTCCAACAAAATATGCATCCTTAGCCTGGTGAACAATTGTTTATAATTTTGGGGAGACAGCAGACAAGTCATGCTGAAATCCAACCTTTCATCCTAGTTGAAGAACTGCATGCCTATATTGGTGGAACATGAGGGATGCTACACCGAAATGCCTAATATAAATGTTTTTTGCAGACTAATTATCCTTTCAGTCTATTCAACTAGAACCCTATGACAAAAATATAATCCTAGGATCTGATGGCGGGCTAAAAAAGGTCAACATTTTGGTGATTTTCAGAGGAACATGCTTGCTATGTGTTCAAGATTAGTAGCTTGGAAATCCATTGGGCATTGGGGTTACTTGTAAAAACAAAGATCTGTAATTGAACAAAAATCAAAACTTGTTGTCTTAAAGCAATAACAGTTGTGCTTGTACACTGATGGAAAGTTGGAAATATACTTACTATATCTAAAATCTTATCTTTCCTCTAAAATTAAAGGTTAAGATGAATCCCATTCATTGGGATTGGAAGATTTTCTCCATCAGGCCTAGATAGTTGAAGAGCATTAGACTCTTTACAACCGGTTATAACATATGGGCCACTCCACATAGCATAAAATTTGGAGTGTCTACCTATTTTATCTCTACCTGCATCCCATCTGGGAACAAGGTTAGTTTTTTTGAAGAATCTATAAGTAGCCTTCTTGTATAAAATTCTTTTGACCTATTTCTTATGTATCTAAATTGTATGCATAATTTGTTGTCTTATTTCTTCTATTTCTATTATCACAACTAGCCCGACTGTCATTGCATCATTTTCAACTAGCTCCAGTAGATGAGCTAACTCAAGGGAGGGAAACTCAAGTGAAAGAGGAAGCCTTTATTCTCTCCCATATACCATCATGAAAGGTTAGTAACCTAAGGATATCTTCGGTGTAATTCTATCAGCCCATATGGATGCTCTTAATTTGGTGTGCCAAGCCCTCTGATTATCTTCAATTTTCCTCTTTATGATCCTTATGAGATTTATTTAGAGGTTTCAGACAGACCATTCCCTTGGGGATATAATTTGAAGAAGTCTTCAAATATATTCCTTGTTCAATTGTCTAAGAGATGATATGAGTTCCAACAAAAGACTTGGCATTATATGATATAATAGTGGAAGGAGCACAAAATCTAGTTGTAATTCCATCAAGGAATTCCACCACTTAAGTCTTTGTGGCATCCTTCAAGGCTACTACTTTTGTCCACCTTGTAAAACAATCTATTGCTTCCAAAATCCATTTGTGACTAGAACTAGAAAGAGGGTTGATTGGAATACTAAAATCCAAACCCCATTGTGCAAAAGGCTAGTTTGGTTGAATAAGATGAAGAGGGAGGGAAGTCAATATTTGTTTGCCTGAGAAGAAGGCACAATTTCTAAATTTTCTCACCCATTGATAGGAATATCTGAATAATGTCAGTCAATAGTAACTAGCTCTCATTATCTTCACATATGCTACTCTTGCTGAGAAATGACCACCTGAAATGCCATCATGAAACTCTTTTAACAACCTGTTAATCTGATTTTCATTAATGTATCTTAGTAAGACTCAATTGGAATATTTTATGAATAGTATACCATCCACCAAGGCATAAGGGATAGATTTTAATATGAACTATCTCCTTTTAGGTTTGTTCAAACCTTGTGGATATCTCCCTTCTGTCAAAAATACAGTCATATCATGCAACTAATCATTCTAATTTTCATTTTTAGTTGGTTGCTCATTTTGTAAAATAAAGGCAACCTCTTTAGGTGTCTCAAAAGATGAGACTGTTTGTTCACATAGGCCTTTTCCTCTTACAAGCTTGGTGATCCTGATTTAAATGTCATATTCCATGACTTTGATGATCCATCCAGCTCTTTTCTCACTAATATCTTTATTTAAAAGGAAATATTTTACACTTGCATGTCAAACTAAGAGTTGGATCTTGTTATTAGATAGTATATGTCTGAACTTATTGAGAGATCTGATAACATAAAGAACTTTTCTCTCAAAATAATTGTATCTACCTTCATATTCTTTAAGCCCTTCACTGAAGAAAGCATGGGTTGCTCCAAATTTTATGAATTTAGTTATGTTAGGACAACTGACATGCCAGATTCTCCTCCATGGGTATATAGGATAAAATCTCTATTAAAATTAGGATCGACAAGAGTAGGGGCAGATATAATTATTGTTTTAATCTCCTCAAAAATTTCCTTTCCTTCCTTGGTCCATCTAAATTCTATGTTCTTTTTCAGTATACTTGTAAGAGGTTTAACCATAGTAGAAAGGTTAGGAATAAATCTTCTTACAAAATTGATCCTACCAAGCAAAATTTGTAGTCCTTTCTCTTGACTAGGAAATGGAAGAGAAAGAATAGCCTCCACTCTCGCTTGATCTATAGTCAAGCCATCCTTTTATACGTGTCCTAAAATATTTCCTTGATTAGTAGCAAACAAACATTTGCTAGGATTCAAAGACACACCATATTCTCTGCACTTGATGAATACCTGCCTCAAATGATCAAGGTGCTCTGCTACATGCTTTGAGTAGATAGTTATATCATCAAGATATATTAACACAAATTCTTCCAATACACCTTTAAAGGCCATTTCCATTTCCTTTTGGAAAGTATCACCTGTATTAGTTATCCCAAATGACCTTTTACATAAGCATAGGTGCCTCATTTAGTAGTAAATGTTGTCTTATATTGGTCTAATTCATGAACTAAGATTTAGTTATAACCTGAATAACCATCTAAAAAATAAAATTGTTCTGAACCACTAACCTTGGACAAAATCTTCTCCATGGAAGGAAGGGGAGGGTGATCTTTAAGGGAAACTTTATTGAGGTCTCTAAAGTCTACACACATCCTGATTTCTCCATTCTTCTTCTTTATAGGAACAAAATTAGCTACCCAAGAAGAATGATTAATAGGAAAAATTAGATTAGGCTCTATGAGTTTGGATAGTTATTTTATCATCAAGGGTTCAATCCTAGGATTGATTGGCCTCTTTTTTTGTCTAACTAGTTTTGCATCAACATTTAACTCTATGGTATGTTGAGAAAAGTTTGGGTAAAAAACCTTTAAGTCCTCATATGTCCAAGAAATAACATTATTCAATTCTTGACATAAATTATTAAAAACTTCTTGTTCAGTCCGAGAGCATACCTTTCCCAAATTGAGAGTTTCCATTAGCAATCGTGATGGGTGTGTAGTCATCCTTTTTTGCAGATAAGTTAAGACCTTTGTTCCTTGCTTGATCGTTACATTAAAGATACTCTATAAGGTGACTAAATATTTGGGTAATTTATTAGAATTGAGCCTCATAATATGATCTCCATATTGGCTTCAATTGTAATAAGATTGGTCATATTGCATCTAGATGTACAAAAAAAAAACAGTAAGGATAGTAGAGACAAGTCTAAGAAATATTATTCTAAGGGTCATAAGAGTTTTTATGCTGCTAAAGAAGGTGTGACTGATAATGAGTCTTTTTCTAGTGAGGATGAAATCGTGTTTATTATTGTTAAAGAAGATAATCATAATGAAGAAAAAAACATTGGTTTCACAAGTTGTTAAAAGATATGAATGTGTCATTGATAATGGATGCTCACATGATATGACTGGTGATAAGGATAATTTTGTGAAGCTTGAAGACTATGATAGTGGTGTTGTTAGATTTGGTAACAATGCTCCTTGTTTGATTAAAGGAAAAGGATCTATCACTCTTGATAGTAAAAACAATACTAATTATGTCCTATATGTTAAAGGTTTAAGTCATAATTTTTTGAATGTTGGAAAACTATTGGATAAATGTTACAAATTAGAATTCATGGATGGAATATGCAAGATCACAAAGAGTACAAGAATGCTTATTGCATCAAGTGCACAAACTTCTGGTAATCTATTTCATTTGAAAACTGTTGAGAATAAATGTTTGATTGCTAAGATTGATGACAGTTGGTTATGGCACAGAATATTTTGTCATGTGAACTTTGATAATATGGTCAAATTTAGCACTAAAAATGTTGTAAGAGATTTTCCTAAATTGATGAAGCCTAAAAATATGTCCAAAGAATCTCAATTGGGTAAGCTGACTAGATCTACTTTCAAGAATAAGACATACTCTTTGAATGGATTCTTGGATTTGGCTCATATAAATCTATGTGGTCCTACTAAGACAAGAAGTTATTATGGAGAAATATATTTTATGCTATTTGTTGATGACTATTCAAGAATGATATGGATTACATTTATGAGAGAGAAACTAGAAGCTTTTAAGAAATTTAAGATATTCAAGATGATGGTAGAAAAAAAATCTAGATAGAGATTAAAATGCCTCAGATTGGACAGAGGTGGAGAATTTACATCTGGAGAGTTTTATACATTTTGTGAAGAACATGGGACAAAGAGATAGAATTATGCTCTGTGAACCCCACAATAGAATGGTGTTGCTAAGCAAAGGAATAAGACTATCCTAGACACACCTAGGACTATGATGATTGGAGGAAAAGTTTCAAAGATCTACTAGAGAGAAGAAGTGTGCACCATAGTATATACTTTGAACCAAGTACATATTAGACAGGGAACTGGTAAGACTCCTTATGAACTATGGTATCATCATATTCCTATAGTGAAGTACTTTAGAATTTTTGGGAGTAGATGCTATATTAAGGGAGATGAGGATATTGGAATGTTTGATCCTAGAAGTGATGAAGGAATATTTCTTAGATATTCTACAAAGAGAAAATCATATAGATGTTATAACAACAGACATAAAAAGATTGTTGAAAGTGCCAATATCAGAGTTGATGAAAATATACAAAGATCATAAATAACTCGCTGGTACGACATAGCCAAAAAAGACAATCAGATTATGAAAGTGCAAAATTAGAATCCAAATGGATCATAAAAGCTGAAAGAACCTATGGAAAATGAAGTGTGTGAGGCCTACCATAGCCCTTCATAGATTAGCATTGTTTTTCTTTTCTATACTCTACAATTGATACTGATTTTTTCTATAGTTGGACTATAGAGACACATGTATTACTTTATGGATCTGTCGAATCCTTTTCCTGTATACAACACCTGCTTATGTAATCAGGGAACCTATGTGATACTTTATGTTAGTGATGCAGATTTCTATTTATGATTTAGTTTTGGTGATGCAGTATATTGGATTAGTATGTAGATGGTATCATGATTTAAATTAGTTTAGGGAAATCATGTTATGTGTATTTAATTAATGGAGATGTTTTAATTTCAAAGAGACATTGTATAATGCAAGTTTTAATGCATGATTAAATTTTTTATGTTGTATATGATGTTTTATTGGACATACTGATGTGTGCAATGAGTGTGCAGGAACAGTGACCATGGTACTAAATAAGGATTTAGGAATGAACTTATGTTATCACCGTGATGCTAAGGTCTTGTCAATAAAAAGAGACACAAACCTCATTATATTATGTTTTTATTCATCAAAGTGTGAATAATTATTGTATTTAATTTTATTTAATTTAGTAGATGCGTAAATAAGTCATGCTTGTGTAATATTGTTGTGTCACTTGACACATGTGCACTCTATGTGTTGGCATGGCTAGTAGATGTGACTAGTGTAGGTTTAAATCTAACCCAGTGGGGTCACTTAGTGTAGTACCCAATCTTATCTTGGGTTAGGAAGCTTCTAGATGTGTCACCTCGAGTTAAAATTCGTGAGTTAACTTTGGGTGGAGTTTAGGAGGGTCATTTGGGCTCCCAGAGAGTAACTAGGGTCAAAACTAACTACCCCATTTGGTAGCTTAAGGGTTAGGGGTCCTCTTCAACCCATTAAGAGCCTTAAAACTCATTTATGGCTCCCGTAAAGGCTCTATTTTGAGAAGTGACGAAATCAGAGAGTTGGAAAACCGTGGTTAAGCCATACCTTCTTTCTTTGTAAGAATTTAAATCCATTTATGGAGAAGGAGGACAAGTAGGGAGAGTGGATGGGTTAGGGTCTCTTCTCGATTAATGACTCTTGATATTTTAGGGAGAAGGATTATATAGGGAAGAGTTTAGAGGGAGCTTGGGTGTTCACCTACTCTCAACCTTTAGAGACAAATTCATTTGTAGAAGCAAGTCTTGAGAGAAGGAAGAAGGATTGGAAGGAGAAGCTCTTCACAAACCACCTTACAATTGTCATAGCTTGGACTTGAGGTTGGATTCCTTGTTAGCATAGTTTAGAGTAGTTTTTGATTATCCATGAAAATATCTTGAGGAATCCATTAATGGAGTTACTTTATTGTTTTCACCTTCATGGGTTTCTAGGGAGTTTGTCTTGTTGAGTCTTATTTTTCTTTTTTTGATATTTTGTTTATGGGGTTTCTTCAAGGCACACTCACCTTTTGGAGGGCAGAGTAACCTTGAAGGGGTTCAGTTTAGTGACTACCCATGTAGCACAGAGTCTCCCATGTGTGAAGGGAGGTACATGGGTGTGTGTGTGTTTCCCCATGATTCTAAACATCCCATGGGCATTTGTGGGTCATACGGGATGTATTGATGACTTGAGGCCATGATTTTGAGTAAGAGGAGATGGTTGGTTTTAAGGATTGTTGGGTCCATGTGTGGTCTAATCCTTTTTTCTTTATAATGTGTTTGTTATCTCCTCTTGTGGTATTCCTCCTTCACCCTATGTGTTTTAGGTCTCTTAAGAGACCTATGTTAGCCTTGGGTTTTGGTTTTGGTCATATATCTTTTGCTCCATCTTGTTGTGTATGCTTGTGTGTACCTATTCTACACTTGGATTCCCTAGCTTGGGGGTGGCCTAAAAAGGCCTAGGTTGGGAGGTGAGCCTCCATGGTCAACCAAAGATTTCTATGCAAGTTCAGTTTGAAAGCTCTTGGAAGGCTTGTATTGGAGTTCTGGTGGAAATCCACATCTAGTGGTCTTTTGATCTACCCTTATAATAGGGATTGTTTATAAGCCATAATTTTTATCATGGAGCCTTGTAAAATTGTTTTGAGTTTTGAGGGAATCTTGTAAAACTATTGTTGTAATGATTCCTTTATAGTAAAATCAATAAAAGTATTTCTATTCTCGTAAAAAAAGCAATAAAAAGAAGTTCATTTAAATTAATTAAAAGTTCTATATTGTTGATTCATGAATTTTATTTGAAAAGAAAGGGTTATTTTCTAAATGGATAAATTAGGAATTAATTAAATAAATCTAATTCTTGTTTGTATAAAAAAACATGTGCTCTTAGATTTATATCAACCTTTAAAGGTGTTTTAATTATTTTAAGAGGGACCTTGTTCATGTGTCTATTTCTTTTAAATTAAAAATGCCTCAAAGAAAATAGTTGTATCTCACATGTCTTACATCACAATGCATCCATGCATTCCATCTGCTTCATATCATCTCATCACTTCTCTCTCTCACTTTACAAAAATCTCTTCATATATATATATATATATATTACATCATTCAGTCGGCTCTCTATTACAAAATAGAATTAATATATACTCAAAGATTAAAAAAAAAGTTGATGAAATTATACTACCAAAGAATAGGTAATCCATAATCACAATCCAACTTAGCATGCTAGGAGTCCACGCCATACTCCCTCAATCATCGTGACTGTTCACCTGCCCTCTATCCCTGTTACTCTATCTTCACATGACTTCAAGATATTGTAACTCTTTGTGATCATCAAAAAAACTCAAGCGACCTTACAAAAAGATCATACATACTCCAAAATGTCTTCCTCTAAGCTTGCATGTCCCCATGCATCATATACTATCTTCGTTTTCCAAAACTGTACTGTTGTACTCTGTATTTCTATTTGCTGTACTTAGTCATTTTGCTATCTGTATATCCAAAACTATAAACAACTTCAAGCGATCATCATTCCAGATGTGTTGCCATAAATGACAACCCTCAAGTGTATCACATCACTCTAGAAATGCATCACTTGTCAACAATCTCCCCCTTTGGCATTGATGGCAACACTTAGTGAAAAATGACTAAGTGTCAATACTAAAAAGATATCTGTACATTTCCATCCCTTCTTCATTTCTTCTCTTTACATATATCCATTTTTTCATTTCTTCTCTTCTCTCCATTTGACATCAATGACAAAGATATATAAAACTATAGAATGCATCAAAATTGTACTACAACTTATCAGAGAATTAGACCATCTTTAATACATCTCAAAAAGAGTCTTATAAGATCTACACTTCCTTTGTCCAAGTCTTCACAAAAATATGACTCACATGAATCATTCCATTCAATGCAAATGAAGAGGTCTCTACTACCTTTAGGTTAGTAGGCATATTTGGTGTAAGGCATGTGTTGTCTTCTCCATGTCAGAGATATGGGCCTCAAGAATTGATAGTTTGGAAGTGATTAGACTCTTCAGCAAACCAAATATTTTCATAAATATCCCTCTTTCAGTATCAAGGACACTCAGTTTGTCCAAAATCTTGGATACCTCTCTGTATAAATCCAATACAGATTTTGAGGTCTCATAACAGTCCATCAACTTATCCAAAGTAGATCTGTCCTTCGCTACTATGTCCTCAATATTTTTAACATGTCTGATAGGGTTGATATAGTAACTGTATAACTTCCTGCCTTGTGCAACACAACCTTTTGACTCTGATGTGGTCTTTTTCAGTATGCCCAATTCCCAAGAAATAGACTTGTGCACTTCCTCCAATTTCTTTGTGAGATATTTCTTTTCATCCTTCTCTTCTGTGATCTTCTCTAAAGAATCATAGTGACTGTCAAAGTCATCTAGTGCCTTATTCAAATTATCTACATCATCTTTTCCTTGCAAAACAATAGGTGCTGGAAGTAGTTTTTTCAAAGTGTCAACTGCTCTTATCATTACCTTAGTCTTCTTCGTTCCTTTCTTCTCAAATATTTCTTTAGCTTACTAAATGCAATGAAGGACAACTTATTCAACTCATCCTCATCCATGTTATCAATGTCAGTGCTCAAAGACTTGTCTCCATTTGCCAACAATAAAGGTGAAGAATCTTCAACCTTAATCATTGTATCTTCCACTATTGCATCAATGTTTTCTTTCTGAATTACTTTCTCTGTCATATCCTTGTCACTGATTTCTCCAATGTTTGTATTCTCCACAAAGGGGTCATTCACATATTGTAAAGTGTCCAATGACACATGTACATAAGAAACATAAAAATATATTACTTCACAGTACTTACATACTAACTAACATCTTCGCTCATTGGTTCATCAAGATCTATCTCAGCTTTCCTTGATGATTCTCCTTTCTCAATGGATTTGGGCTTAGGAGTGTATGCACCCTAAAATGGTCACCTCGACTATGGGCCCCATTTATCATTTTATCAATTTATCAAATTCCTGAATCAATGCTTTGCAACATTTTCAATTCAAATCAATTTCCTTGATCAAATCGTAATTAATTCAATTATTTTAATATTTCCTAAGGTTTGATCATTTTTATGTAATTAAAAGATTTAATCTCCCTTTTAATTAAATAAAATTCATCTTATTTAATTTAATTAAATTCCTCCCATTTAATTAAATAAAATTCTTCTAATTTATTTAATTATAAAGAAAATCCCTCTTTTAATTAAATAAATAAAAATCCCCACTTAAAGCACTTTATTTGATGAAAAAAGAAATAAATTAAATAAAAATTAAATAAAAATATCTTTTTCTTCACATCTTTCTAAGTGGTGGGCTTTTTTGCTTTAATGAGCACATGGATCAATCAAGATTTAATATTCACCATTGCTCATTTCTTTTTGCTTCTTAATCTCAACCGTTCACTTTCCTATATAAGGAAACCTCTCCTTCTCATTTTCATATAGATTTTTTATGTATTGTTATGCTGCAGGTTTGGAGAACAATTTTGGAGAAAAATTTGAGCACTCAAGCTTGGATATTGCAACTTCTCTCTTCTTGTCTTCTTCTTCTTGCATCCATGGCTATTCATGTAGATTAGATTCATATTAGATTAAAATCGTATTTCCTTTCATAGATTAAGCTCGCATATTTCTTTTTATAGATTAATCATGCATTGTTATCATATAGATTAATTTCCTTTTATGCATTGCAATCATATAGAATAGTTGTCATTTTCATGCATTGAATCTCTCATTTTATGGTGTACTTGCAAGGGCACAACTAGGT
>MU223136.1:1629113-1640360 GCA_018584345.1 Thuja plicata | reverse complement strand
ATGTTTGGGTGAGGTGAAGAGGCTAGAGGATTATTCTCTTTTCCCTTTTGGGAGAATCAGAAACTTGGAACCCTTGAATCCAAACCAAGTCCCCATGTGGTCCATATTGTGAGTCTTCCTTGTTAGACAAGGTTAACCATAGTGGACACTCCCTTTATTGGGTAAACTAGATGGATGGAACCTCAAGTGGTAATAGCCATTTTTTCCATGGTAGCAGCAACTACTATATAAATATCCTTGTGGAAGAAATCTCCATAGGTGTAGTTTCTTGTGGGTTGTCAGGTCTCCTCAGCAGCTCGTGATTGATTAAATTCTCGAACTGTGTCAAAACCTCAGTGCGCTAGGATTGGATTTCACCCACTTGAGATTGCAAAATTTGTAGAGTCAAACCATTACTACGAACCATAGTGCAACCAAAATTTTCTTTTCTAGGACTATGTGCGTGATTGGAAGATATTTTGAGAACATACACAAGTAGAATTTTTAGGGAGTAGAAATACTACTTCATTGTTCTTGTTCATGCACAAGGTTGATTTTCCCCTTGCTCATTGTTTAAAGACATTGATTGCTTGAACTCCTTGATTACTGTATTGCATGTCTGATTAATGATAAAACCTGTTAATGCATCTAGTTGGTCAATTAAAATGAACAAATCTGAGTTCCCGAGTGATAAAAACTTTAATAGATCTCCCCAAAAGTGTTATGACATGTTTCTCAACATCCAAATGAACTTAAATGGTATCAAGTTGCACAAGATGACTCTTGGTCTTCTTTCTTCTGCATCTCCCATGTCTTCCTAGTCTTCCATTCCCATTTTTCTCTTCTTCCTCTTCTTCCTAAGATCTTCGCATCTTCTTGATTTTCTTTTCCTCTTATTATCTAGTCTTTCTTCTTCTATTTTCATCTCTTCTTGATTCCTCCTCTTCTAGAACCATGAATTCCAAATATCTTGTTTTGGAACCTCTCTTAAGAATAGATGATCTTGAACTCGTTTGTCAATTTGAAGAGTGGTTTTCCTCCAAAAATTGCATGGGTGATGAACTTAGTACGAAAATACAGGAAAAAATGATTGAATCAGATGCCTTTTTTAGGATCATGTACATGATCATGTCATGACCTCCTTCTTCCAAACATCTTTCATCTTCTGAGTCTTCTCATCTTTCCTCATTATCCAAACCTTCTTCTTCCACTAGGTCTTCACTTTCCTCTTCTTCACGATCTTGTTCTTCTTCTACTTCTCCCAAGAGTCATACTTCTCTTTTCAAGACATACCATAATGATCAACGTGACAATCCTTGTGATACCTCTTCCACAAAGAGTGATACACCCATTTTTGATGACTATTATGACTCTGATGACCATGATGACTATTATGACTCTAATGATTATGATGATGGACAATATAGTGATATCTATGACACCTCTATTCCTAAGAGTCCTCCAAGTCGTGTGCTTGTTCTTACTGGTAATGTGTTGTCCCATTGGGAATATTGTGATGGTGATCCATATGATTCTAATTTTGAAAGAGACTTTGATGAATTTTGTGAACAATACCTGGCTGGTGCTTCTATTGAGGAAGAGAAAATTCACCGCGTTGATTTTAAATAGAAATATCATAAGAGTTTCTCCTCTAAGTATTCTCATGCTGAAAATAAATATTACACTCTTAAGAAAGATCATGTTAATGATGAACCTTTATTTTGTGATGATTCCCTTCCATCCTCTACTTCTTCTAATACCCATACATCTCCTTAAGTTGCCAAATCTTCCACAAATCCTTCATCTGACAAAAGTCCTAATGCTTTTCATGCAGTTCCCTATAGTTATCCTCAAGGGCTTCCTCTTAAAGAAACTCAAGCTAACCTTCACTTGGGTGCAAATATTTTCAATAATGCTAAACCTAAAGAGCCTAAGCCTTTATATCCTATAATTCCTACTTCAGCTAATCCTTCCCCATCTCTTCCCAAGTCTCCCATACAATTCCAACATGATTCCTTGTCCTTAGAAGTGGCTCCATGTCAAGAGGACTCTAAAAATGATAATGAGAAGAACATAAAGAAAGATCAAGATCAAGAAACCTCCATGTCATCCAATCCTTTTCATGATGTCTCTTATCCGTTTCATGGTTCTTTTGATCCCTTATGCCCTTTCTCATTCATTCCACCATGTCTTAAGTCTTATCCTAAGCAATATCAAGTTACTAATTACACCGTTGAGCTTATTGACAATCAAAATAACCTTACCCCACTTGCACTTTCCAAAGATGATACTTTCATTAAGGTTATTAAAAATGGTGTTGTTACTTCCAATATTAAGCCTATTGAAAATCAAGAGGAACATTATGTGCTTATGCTATCCAAAGATCCTTGTCAAGATCAAATTCTTCCATCTTCTTGTTCTACCACTTCATGTTCGCTTCCACTTTCTACTCTTCCTAAGTCTTTCCAAGCTTAAAACAATCCTATCAAACAAGGTGCTCCTATTCAAGATGTTCGTGATCCTATTGAAAATATTAATGCTCACTCTAAAGATGCTAATGTCCTTGGTTTTCATATACATGCTAATGAACTTATTGATTATCCTTTTGCATCTTCCACGTCCATCCTTGGACCTCCTCCACCAATACTAAGGGATTCATGTTTCCCTTCCATCTTGGGTCCTTATGTCCCTTCACTTTCCCCTCCTAACCCTCCTAATTCGTCATCCATCTTGGGTCCTTACGTCCCTCTATCTCCTATCTTTCCTCGAGATCAACATAGATGCATACCCTTGAATCATTTTCATCCATCCACCCATCTAAACCAGTCATATTTTTTTTCTTCCTCCACAAGTCCCAAGTCTTTTGGAAGAAACTAGAATGTTCAAGACAAGAAAAATAAGCAATACAAGAATCCATCTAAAAAAGAAGATCACCATGTCTCCTCTAATTGACATGGGGGCATAAAGTCAAAAGAGATATCTACGAAGAAAACTACAAGACAAGTATGGGTTCCAAAATGCATCATTGAAGATATTCTCTCTAAATCATCAAAAAGAAATAAAAATCCTATGACTATATGGATTCCAAAGTCTCTCTTGACAGAGTCTCATGTTGAGAAACAAGTGAAGTTGACATTAAAGCTTCCAAAGGCTTCCACTTCATCTTCTTCCAAAAATATTCTTTCATTTCATGCGCCTAAACCACAACCTATGTTATCCATTCACCATATTCCTTCACGTATTCCTTCATTCACATTTCCTCCATCCTCTTGCCACCCTTCAAGGTGTGTATTGACATTGATCTTGCCTTCCTTTCCATCTACCTTTTCAAAATCCTTCCATTCACTATCCTTCTACCTTCTATCCTTTTTCCTCATTTGTCTATTCCTCCTATCTTCCAACCTCACTCGCTTTGCATAAAATCTTATCCTCCATTTTCATTTTCATCTTCCTTTCCATATCAGAATTTTTGAGCATATCCTTGGCATATCATGGTTTATCCTTTCAAGGAGCATTATCTAAAAAGCTTTCCTTCTTCCAAAAAATTCAAAAAAAAAATTCAAAAGAGAAAAAAAAATTGTCCTATGGTGAAAACCACTCCCTTATGGTGCCTTGGATAAGTACCATGATGAAAACCTGACAATCAAGCATCATGGATAGTTCTTCTACATCTTTCATCCATTCTATATTCTCTCTTTGATCTTGATAATGTTGACCTATACATGAACATTTGGGCTATCTTGTGAGCTATCTTACATTGATCTTGCTTTCATTCCTTTCATGTTTAGTCTTCATGTCTATCTTCCTCCGTTCATTTTTTCCTATCACTATCCTTTTCCCCTTTGTTCTTGATCTAATAAAAAAAAGAGTAAAACATGGTGCTATGAAGCCTCTTGACATGTCTACTCCTTTGGACTGCATTCTTTCCTACTCTTGCATTACGATTTTGTGACTCATCCTATGATGGTCTTTCATTGCTTGTCCAAATGTGCTTTACATGATGTTTCTTTTCTTTTCCCTAGCTTGGGTACTCTTGAGGAGTTTTCCTTTGAGAATTTCTTCCCTTTATTCTCCTTCATTCTCCTGTCTTCCATCTCTTCCACCAGCTTGCTAATCCCTCCTGTCCTCCACCTTGCTAAACATTGGGACTGCACGATGTGATCTTTCTTGGGAGTTTGATGCCCATTCTGTCTGGGGGCATCCTTTGTACATAATTATTTATCCCGAAAAAAATCTAAAAAAAGGATATATTGTCAAAAATTCTAAAAATTGGAAAATTTCTCGCAAAAATGATCATCTTAGTGAAAACCTAGCAATAGGCGCTTTGATCTATCTTAAAAAAAAATTATATATTCCAAAAATACAAAAAAAATCAAAAAATTCAAAAATTCAAAAAAAATAGAAAAAGTGCCTTGGTAGAAAAAAATTTAAAAATTATAAAAAGTCCTAAAAAAAAAATGAAAAAAATGAAAGAGAAAAAATTGTAATAAAATTCAAGTGGTGAAAACCTGGAAACAAGCGCTACTTGAGGCCTTTGCACCCCTATTTCTTAGTGCGTGTCCACGACACTTAGCCTTTCTCCATCATGCCTTGTCCTTGTTGCCTTGGTTTGGAATTGGTCTTTGTCTTTGTCTAGGGGGCATAATTGTGTTAGCTTTGGTCTCTTGGATCCGTTAGTCTTTAGGACATCTCCCAAATGGTGTTTTTCAACATCACCCCAACTGTATTTTTCAATACAACCCTTGACATTGAGTATTTTTCAACACTTATTAGTTTGGTCTTACCCCGTTTTGTTACGTGGTCTTACCTACTTGCGAGAATTCAATCCTTGTCCTCGAAACTCAGTATTAGTCAACACACTTAAATTTTTAAACACAACACTTAATGCTTGAGCTATGTAATGATCTTTTCTTTGTGTGCTGACTGTTATTGATTTTTGTTGAGTGTCCTTGTCTCATAAGTCTCTCCGTGATGCATAGCTAGAGGACTTGGGGCATGAGACATGTTTTAATTTGCTTCCTGCTTTATGTTTCAATTTTTTTTGCACAACTGTTCTGCTGGTCATCCTGGCCTCTATGCCTTGATGCAAGCGTGGTTTTGCTATATTAAATTGGGTAAGCTAACATCACAGTCATCTTGAACTTTATGTCTTTGATGCTTATGTTAGAATCTTTCCACATTCCAATATGATATAAATCACATTCATATCTTTATAGTTGCACTTGTGACTAGTGATGATTGTGTGATTTTTTGATATCCGTTAATAATGGCCCAATGATGAAAATAATTTCCTTAACATTCTCTAATGAATGATGAACACAAAGTCCTATGTTATAGTTTCTCTATTGCAAGTACACCTTTGCATTTTCATGTAGCTTGCATTGTTAGACCTCATGTTAGTTTGCATTTTTAGGCTGCATTACGAGTTTGCGAGGGTTTTCCTTCATCTTTATTGTGGAATTTTAATCAACTGTGGTCATGTTTGATCTTTATTTCCTTATCTTCTTTCGTGATCTCAATCAAAATCTTCTATCTTAAACAGTTGATTGATTTTGGGGAATTCTATTTCTTAAGGCAAATTCTCTTTCTTCTCTCAATTTCTTTCCACCTCTTCCAAACTTTTATCTTCCATTTGCTTTCACCCCACTTCTTTTCAGCTAATTCGACCTTGGGGCATAATCTTTCATGCTTGATGATCTACCTTGGTTCTGTGATCCTTATATCTTTCATCTTACATCAAGAACCCTATCTCTAGTTCGATTTGATCTAATTTATCAACCTATCGTTTCTCCTTTATCTCATTTCAATTTTGATCACGAGGGGGCAGTACCTATCAAACTTCAATCCTTGATTCAGCTTTATCAATCCTATCAATCGCTCCTCTTGGGGCAACCTTGCTTGAGATTCTTATCTCGGACATGTCAATTACTTATTTACAACGGTGTTGACCTTGTCTTTTTTGCAATCAGCTTATCTTTGTTCTGATGTCAATTACTTATTTACAACGGTGTTGATGTCTGTGTTATTTTGTGATCCCAAATCAATCTCACACTTCAACTACATTCTTTGACTACATGTGTTTCTAGAATGATCACACATTAGTCAAAGAGGGGCAAATGTATGCACCCTCAAATGGTCGCCTAGACTATGGGCCCTATTTATCATTTTATCAAATTCCCGAATCAATGCTTTGCAACATTTTTAATTCAAAACAATTTCCTTGATCAAATTGTAATTAATTCAATTATTTCAATATTTCCTAAGGTTTGATCATTTTTATTTAATTAAAAGATTTAATCTCCCTTTTAATTAAATAAAATTTATCTTATTTAATTAAATTAAATTCCTCCCATTTAATTAAATAAAATTCTCCTAATTTATTTAATTATAAAGAAAATTTGTCTTTTAATTAAATAAATAAAAATCCCCACTTAAAGCACTTTATTTGATGAAAAAAGAAATAAATTAAATAAAAATCCCTTTTTCTTCACATCTTTCTAAGTGGCGGACTTTTTTGTTTAATGAGCACATGGATCAATCAAGATTTAATCTCCACCACTGCTCATTTCTTTTTGCCTCTTAATCTCAACCTTTCACTTTCCTATATAAGGAAACCTCTCATTCTCATTTTCATATAGAATTTTTATCTATTGTTATGTCGCAGGTTTGGAGAGCAATTTTGGAGGAGAATTTGAGCACTCAAGCTTGGATATTGCAACTTCTCTCTTTTTGTCTTCTTCTTCTTGCATCCATGGCTATTCATGTAGATTAGATTCATATTAGATTAAAATCATATTTCCTTTCATAGATTAAGCTCGCATATTTCTTTTTATAGATTAATCATGCATTGTTATCATATAGATTAATTTCCTTCTATCCATTGCAATCATATAGAATAGTTGTCATTTTCATGCATTGAATCTCTCATTTCATGGTGTACTTTCATAGGCACAACTAGGTCAATCTGAGGGCCTTCATCACACACCTTTGCACTCCATGACTAATGAGCTATGAGTGGATATTTGAGGCCTCATTCTTGAGCAACCTTGGATGGAATGATTCATATAAGTGTGACACAATTTTAGCACACAAGGAGCCTTAGGTGGCGAGATGTCCTTAGTTTCAGTTCCCATTAAGAATTTTTCTATATCTTTTTGTGTCTCCTCAGTAACTTCATCATATCTTCCTCTCATTATCTTCACTAGTATTGTTTTGGTTCTCAATAGGGGTTTAATTTCATTCAATATCCTCTTCCTTTCTTTGACAGATACAACATGCAACATGCCTTCAATTGCTTGTTCTCTAATCACTTCATCTTCCTTCTATGCTAATTTCTTCCTTATCTCTGATTTCTCATACAATTCCTTAGGTATACTACCTTCTATCTCTAACAAATTCTTCTTAAAGACAAGTAAATGTTTAATAACTATGTCTTCAATTAGAAGTTTTTTAGATGCCTCATACTTGTCATAGTATTTTTTCAATGAAACAAGCTTCCCTTGCTCAATAATCCTCTTCTCCAACATTTTCATATATGGCTTCCAAAGTTGTCATACGTTAGTGGTTTTTTCTTCAACTTTCTTCTCTTCTCCTTCTATCCTTTGTTCCTTGGGAGGTGAGTCTAGTTTAGTGGACCTTGTGTTTCTTCTAGGTACTATCTTTGTTATTTTGTCTCTTCTTGTGATGTCTTCTATGGCGGTGAGGGTGTAGTTACATCTATCACATTAGAAAGTGGAATAACTGTCTGCACAACTTCTAGAGGTGGAATGGCTGCAATAGTAGTGCTTGCCAACCCAGAAGCTCTCTCTGTCATCTTCTTCCTCACTTCTTTAATTTTCTCTTTGGATATGTCGGCCTTGGCTACCAATTCATCTACTACATTTTCCATTTTCCTCTTCCTTGATGCTCTAGTCTACTCCTCTCTAATCTTTGATGACTTCTCATAAGTTCCCCATCTTTCCTCTGATGAATCAACTTCTGAAGCTAAAATGTGTTCTACTTGCATGATTAGAACTTCAGAACTTACCTCATAGCCTAGTGGATAGCACCATTTATTTCTAGGTATAACTGCCTCAAAACACATGCAATCAGTTTCAACCATGAAACAGATTGAGTCCTTATATTTTTCTACTATTGCCTCTGTAATTCTTTCTCTTTCCTTCATCTCTCTATGTAGGCACTAGTAAATTTCACCCTATTTTTTGACGAGAAATAGTCAAATTTTCTACACAAATTGGTCAAACAGGCGACCAAAACTGTCGTCGCTCTTTTTGAGTCGATTAATCAATGGGACAAATTATAGTCAAAATTTTGACCATAAAAGTGGTCGAATTATCCACTAAATCAATCCCTTGGAACTAGAAGAATAAGATGTCGAATGCATAGCATTCTCATTAATTCTATTGCTGTAGAAGGTAGAAATTGAGAGCATTGGTCAGTAGAAATATCCACCAATGTTCGTCAAAGTGGCCATTGAATGCATAGGATTCTCATCGCACATACTAATGTAAAGGTCAAAATTGAGACCATTGGTCAGTAGAAATATCCACCAATGTTTTTCAAAGTGGTCGTCGAATGCATAGCATTCTCGTCACACATACTAATGTAAAGGTTAAAATTGATACCATTGGTTAGTAGAAATATCCACCAAAGTTTGTTGAAATGGCTATCGAATGCATAGCATTCTCGTCAAACATACTAATGTGTCTAGGTCGAAAAAGTGACCAATACTAATTTTTGGTTAAAAAAAAATGACGGTGAGTGAACAAAGCATTTTCATTGTACTGTATATTCACAGCCTCAAGAAAAATCAAACTGACTAAGAAAGCTTCGTTTACCTACAGATTTGTGTGCTAGTCTGAGTTTGATACGTAGATCTGCGTATCAAACTTAGACAAGCACACAAATCTGTAAGTAAATGTTGATTAATTATTTTATTTTTAGTAGCAATTTAAAAGGCTATTTAAATGTTTTGATGGTTTGATAAGAAAAAAATTGGTATTCATCACAATGGCGCATCTCATCATCACAACTAATCCACCTCAAACAATTGAATATGTTTTCTTGTATTAAATATTCATTAATCAAAATTCAAATAGAAAATGTATACCTTGAGTACTACAATTCACATTAGAATCGATCGATGCCTCCATCGTGCTTGGTCGGTGCAGTATCAATATCGGCAAGTTGCATTCCAATGTAAATAAAACAGATGTAGATTTAGATGATGATATCGCAAAAATCCCTGATTCACAGTCTATCGTTTGTTCTATGAAACACTAAATTAGGGATTTTTGTGATATCATCATCTGCATCTATAGCTATTGCCTCTGTTGTTGCAGGTGCTTTTCCCCTATTTGATATTTATCTTCAGGTGTCCACACTCATTTTGTTGGTTGTTGCCAGCTTCTCTTTATTTTGAGAATAGTTTAACATTCTCTGAGAAACATAATTGTAGGCATCATGGTCATATTTTTTTGGAGAAAATGTAATTGAGTGGTATACCCAGACGATGGAGAGCAACTTTTGCACCTCCAGATCCAAGTTGTTATCCATCCCGCAATGTCAACTTGGAATCAGAGGTGCAGAAATTGCTCTCCGTGTAGGTATACAACTCAATTATGTTGTCTCCAAAGAAATGTGACCATGATGCCTATAATTATGTCTCAATAATAGTTTAATTAACATTCTCTACTTAACAGGGCCAACCATGTGAAGGTGGAAGCTCATATGGCCCCTCCTAGGAGCCTCTTATGACCCTTTACGACATTTTAAGACCTCTAAGATGTATTCTTAGAGGTTGTAAACGGTCGTAAAGGGTCATAAGGGGTCCTAGGACACACCAAATGAGAAACATAAATGTAGGCATCATGGTCACAATGTTTTGGAAACACAACATAATTGAGTGGTATACCCAGACGATGCAACGCAACCACTACTCCTGTAGCTCTAAGTTGATACTGCGAGATCCAAAAACCAAAGATAAGGAATCTATATATGGTTTTTGGATCCACAGTGTCAACTTAGAACTGCAGTAGTGGTTGTGTTGCATTTTTTGGGTATAGCATTCAATTATGTTGTGTCTCCAATTAATTGGAACCATGATGCCTACATTTATGTTTCTCAATTGTTGTGATACCTACATTTATGTTTTGTAGCTATCATGTTTATTTGCATGTTCTTTGTGTTTGGCTTCTCTCCCTTGCATCAAAAATAAGATTTTTCCCACTCTGAATCAAGAATGCGCGTGCAACATAAGCAGAATATGCATGGATAGCAGGTGGAGTTGAAAAAACACAACACGTTTACATTTTTGCGATGGTTTATAACTTAAAATATGCAATTAAAGACCTCTATAAAAAATGCAACCCTGTTGTGTTTTTCAACTCCACCTGATATCCGTGCATATTCTATGAGATTGCATATTGAACTAGGCTTCTCCTTCTGCATTGCCTGAAACCAAGAGACTGTCACAGTTAACATCTAAATGGTGCATCTCATCATCACAACTAATCCACCTTAAATAATTGAATATGTTTGCTTGTATCAAATATTCATTAATCAAAATTTGAATAGAAAATGTATACCTTGAGTACTACAATTCACATTAGAATCGATGCCTCCATCGTGCTCGGCCGGTGCAGTATCAATATCGGCAAGTTGCATTCCAATGTAAATAAAATAGATGTAGATTTAGATGATGATATCATAGAAATCCCTAATTCACAGTCTATTTTTTGTTCTCTAAAACACTAAATTAGGGATTTCTACGATATCCTCATCTGTATCTATAGCTATTACCTCTGTTGTTGCAAGTGCTTTTCCCCTATTTGATATTTATCTTCAGGTGTCCACACTCATTTTGTTGGTTGTTGCCAGCTTCTCTTTGAGCTTCTCTTTGTTTCGAGAATAGTTTAACATTCTCTGAGAAACATAATTGTAGGCATCATGGTCACATTTTTTTGGAGACAATGTAATTGAGTGGTATACCCAGACAATGGAGAGCAACTTCCGCACCTCCGGATCCAAGTTGTTATCCATCCCGCAGTGTCAACTTGGAATCAGAGGTGCAGAAATTGCTCTCCGTGTAGGTATATAAATCAATTATGTTGTCTCCAAAAAAATGTGACCATGATGCCTACAATTATGTTTTGAGAATAGTTTAATTAACATTCTCTACTTAACAGGGCCAACCATGTGAAGGTGGAAGCTCATTTGGCCCCTCCTAGGAGCCTCTTATGACCCTTTACGACATTTTAAGACCTCTAA
>MU223136.1:1572409-1604091 GCA_018584345.1 Thuja plicata | reverse complement strand
TTTTGATATAATAAGGTTTTGAGTCAAATTCCAATTCCCCAAGATGCAAAACCGGGATTTCAAAACCTGATTTTG
Organism: Thuja plicata; assembly: GCA_018584345.1. Lineage (NCBI taxonomy): Eukaryota > Viridiplantae > Streptophyta > Pinopsida > Cupressales > Cupressaceae > Thuja > Thuja plicata. The sequence continues at coordinate 1,604,016 of MU223136.1, read as the reverse complement.
TGATAATAAGGTTTTGAGTCAAATTCCAATTCCCCAAACAAACGGGGCATAAGTGTTTGGGTTGTAGGGTTAGAAATGTGAAAGGACAGTGGACAACAAACCCTCCTATTGTGCAGTAATTGCAAATGTAGTGTATTAAGGTGGAAAGACAATTCATGTTCCTTATTAAATGGATGAGTGATTAAATATCATTGTATTAAGTATTGATATGTAGATATGGACAAAGGATTAGATTTTCAGGAACCTCTCATGGTTCCATATGTTATTGGTTATTGTAGACACCCTAAAATGGACAGACTTGCGACTTTACATTAAAAATACTAACTTTCATCTATTAATTAATAGTTTTTTAATCATTAATTAATCAAATATTTTCCTCTAAATTCATTCCCCAAATCATCTAATCAAATTCCCCAAATTAATTAAATAATTAATTTTATTTAATTAAACAGCTTTAATTGATTAATTATCATTAAATTAATTAATTAAACTCAATTTCCTATAGTTTAAATTCAAATATTTAAACTTACTAATTAAATTCTTCCAATTAAATTAATTTAATTTCATCAAATAAAGCAATTCTTAATAATAAAAAATTTAGTTATCTCACATGTTGAAAACAATTATTAAATAAATGAATTAAATATTCATTTATCTTCAAAGAGATAACTCCAATTACATCACATGGGTTACTCCACCCATCTCTCCAGTCCACATGGGTAACTTCACCCACTTCTTCAGTTCAAAAAGGTAACTCATAATTAGCTCTTCAGTTAACCAAACTCTATCTCCTCTTTACTTTTGATCTCAACCGTTCATCTCCCCATCTCTGGGATTGATCTCAACCATTCATATCATCACCAAATCCTATATAATAAACCCTTCATAACCATTTGAAGGGTCTAGGATTCCAAGCTCTCGTGCACCATTACTCCGTCAGTTTGGTTCTAGCATTCAAGCCATCTTGCGACCACACACACACATTTCAATTGTCAAAATTTTTGAAGCTTCTCAAGTCATAGACGCTGCCCCGCCAATACTGAGCATCAAGAACAACGTTTCGGAAGGAGTAGAGAGAAACAACAGAAGCTTCAAGCATCGTGGGGTTTGCATTTATTTGTCTTCCTTTCTCTTGCTTGTACATTTTTTTGATCATGTTTCTAGTATTCATTTAGTAGTCATTATATACTTGATTTGCATTCATTTGTGAAACCTTTGCTAATAACCCTTGCCTTTGGAAAGCTGTGGGAATCGAAGAGAGAGGGGTACATTTTGGTGAACCCAATATGAAAAAACAACCCAAATATCTCTTGCAGACGAAGAAATGGATTGTGTTGACGGGGTTTTGCTGACCGGGTCCACCAACATTCATAAATTGTCACCGGGTACCGGGGGTACTGGCCAACTCCACCTGTAAAGGTAGTCCGGGGAAAATATATTCCACGGGCCTTCAAGCACCTGGGTGTCGGGTCACGACAGTGCAGGGCTTGGTTGGGAGAAGTGACTATTTTTGAGGGGGATAGTTGGTTTCTTCAACTCATTTCCTCCGGAGATACAATAAGGTAAGGTTTTCCCCTAGCATTCTACACTTAGCAAATAAAATGAAAAAAGATCCTGCGGGGTTAGAAATGCTTCATCTAACTATAGTCATGTTTAAACATTCAGAACATCAATAATACTCTGACATACTACACTAAATAGCGAAGAAATACATAACCATCAGTTAGAACTTTATCAGTAGCGAGGGAAAAGAGGTTAATCTATTTTAACATATCAGAGTAGAAGACATAAAGAACATAAAACATGAAATACCATTAACTCAGAAGCAGGAATCTCAACAACATCATTGCACAGAATTCTTCCTTCTTCATTAATGTCTCTTCCAGCAAGCACTGGTGTGTGATACAATGGTGGCTCCTGGGGAGAAACTAACTATTAAAAACTAGAACAATGGAGCATTGAGCTCTGCAACCAAAATGAGAAATTGCCTTTCTATTACTATGGGAAACAAAATTATCAATTTTTCCGACCCTTGGAAATGGGTCGGTCTGGCTATTTATATAACTCTCTTCTAACCCTAACCCTATTTCACATCATGTTTCAATAAAATACAATATTTGGGGGCCGGTACTACCTGCGCCACCCTACAAAAGACCTTGAGATGGAATAGGCCTGTCATGTCAGAAGAATAAGACAAGAATATACAACGGAAGAATCGGCCTCAAAAAAAGAGCCAGGAAGGAGAAGGAAGAAAGTAGGTCCCCCGGGGATCGAGGCTACATGCCTCATAAATGGGAAATGCGATGCCCTATCTCCAATGCGCCAGGTGTACCTCTGAGCGGTGCCTCGAGAAGACCATCTTGTCAGAAAACCAACCGTTAAGTCGACGCTCCCTTGATGTAGCCAACTACACTCTGACAACCTCTATTAACCGCTTTTGAAAGTGACCGGTTGGCCTTGGGGACCGGGACACGGATCACTTGAAAGAATAAAAATTTTTGGATCCGGGACTCCAGGATTTGGGAACTTACGTCCCCAAAAGAATAAAGAATACCCAATGTTGGATTTTTCTCCGGTCTCTGGGGAAAGATCAAGGTTGCTTATTGTCATTGAAAGCCTGGAGGAGGCGGGAAATGCCATCTTCATCTACATCTTTCAGGCTGGCCCTTCGGTGCTTGGCCACCTTAATTTTTTCCCCCAGGTTTGGAACATTCTCTTTAAACTCGTCAGCCATTCTTGCCGTGTCATGACCACTAAGTATCATGCGAGTTAACTTTTCCATCTGGGCCCCATCTATCCCCTCCGGGGATTGATACCAGGACTTCATTATTTCATCAAAACTCCCTAGAACTAAATCTTCGAGGGTACATGTATTTGTTCTAAGGGGATCAGCCCCGGAAGTCTTTATTACAAAAGACTTATACAAATTGAAAGAATATTTCACGGTGTTAACCTTATCTTACAGAGACCCTACCAGTTGCTTGATTACCTCTAGTGTGAGGTCAAGTCTGGAGTGCTGGGTTCTCACAAAATCAAATGATTCATCACCCAGAATTTCAGATTCAGAAATCATATCCTCTCCCAGGGTAAGGAGTTCCTCAAGCTCCACCTTCCATGCTTGATAATTCTCGATATCACCCTCCCATAGTTCAATAAGAATTTCTGCCTAGTGTACAACCTGCTGGGCCGTATATAAATCTGGGAGGGTGAATACGAGAAAATGTTGGGTGTTTCCTATTTGCAGGGTGACCCACTCGTCCACTGCCTGGGCTTTCTTCTTCATCATTTGTAAGGAGTCTATGTCACTCTGCAATAGATCTTTAGAGGTGGAGGCCTCTGGAGGAGCAGCATTGATGGGTCGAGCCAGCTCAATGAGCAACCCCATAAGGTTTGTGTTCTTTGCCTTTTCTACTTTGAGCCTCTGGGCTTCTTTCTCATAACGAGCCTCTACTGCCCTAGCTGCCTCCTTCAGCAAGTCCACCTCGACCTGCTTTCCTCTTTTACCCAGTGATACCTCTGCAACGTTATAATCTCCGGGGTCCGCGGTTGCTTCATCGGCGCCTAGGGGAGGTGTTGCCACAACGAAAACTGTTTCTCCGCCTTACCCAGTTCGAAGGGTGTGAACTGTCCGGGCTTTCTTGGCCTTTGGTGGGACCTGGACTTGGGCCATCATTTCGGCCAGGGAGACGGGAGTCACGGGAGGGGACTGAGATTTTCTTTTCCTACTCTCTATCATCCATTGAGGTGGTAGGGGTGGCCTTCCTACCAGAATTTGTTCCCTTGATTCTTCCCTAGTGTCCTGCAGTTGTTGCTTCTCAGTGGCGTGGACTTCTTCCATCCTTCTCACTGCATCTACTTCTTCTGTAGCAGCGTTTTCCTCATCAACCTCCATCTCCTCAGCCTTTTCCTTTGTATCTATTACTTGGTCTGGACTTTGGTAGGCTTCCTCGGGGATTTCTTCTTCGTGCTTCTCTCCCTGTTGCTCTTTTATTGCCAAGGCTTCTTCTTCTGTTGGCACCTCCTTTGGCAGTGGGGGAGGTGTTGGGCCAAGATTTAGATTTTGGGCCACTGTAATCACCTACCCAAAGGTTTCCCCTGGGAGTGGCCCTTGGAACGTGGTGGATGGGGTTACAGTTATTCCTGAAGGTTTGGTTCCCCCAGCAGATGCCATTTGTTCACCTTGCCTTTATTGGTCCACTCCCAGACTCTGCATCGTTTGAGCCCTAGAGGCAATCTCCAGCTCTGGCTCTTTTTCTTCTACCTGCTTTTCTTGTTCCTGTGCAGGCTCTTGTTTAGCAGCTTCTCGCTCTACAACCTCTTGTTCTGCCCCCGGGACCTCTGTCTCTGTTTTATTGTCCCCCTATAAGTTTCTGAACCCGTTGACTGTAAATACATCATCAAATTCCTCTTGTGCAGGGGGACTGGATGGGACCTCAGTAGGATCTGCTTCCTTCTCCAGCTCCGGGGAACTAGAAGAGAGGATTTCCACTTGTTGGGCTTGAGATGTCCCTAACCCTGGCTTCGCCTTAGGCTTTTTGTGGGGCTTTTTCTTTCTTCGGGTTACCAAGGGTGGCCCCGCATCTCTTATTGCTTCCGCTTCCATGGGATCCACCCATGTTTCCCTTACCATTAAGGCTGCTAATGACGAGGAGGAAGAGGGACAGATGGGCCTGACCATGAGCGGTGGAGTGGCCAGCCGCGTTATTAATTGCTCCCTCATCTCCTGGGAGGCAGCCACTAATTGTTTTATTTGTTCTGTGATGGGGACTTCTTGCGCAGGAGGGGTTGTATCTATCCCTTTACCTTTATCATCTCTCTACGAAGAAGTCCCGGCCCCCAGAGTCAATTTAGGTGCCGGCTGTGGAGTTAATTTTGGTGTCGGTTGGGCTGCTCGACGGGTACTTCCGGGGCACACCTTCTTGAAATAGGCGTGACTTTGCTTGACCACCTCGCGAGTGAAGTCCTAAATTGTGGGCCCTTCCTGGGCATCCCAGTTTACTGGTGGAAGAGTCCTTGTGTCGATCCCCTTTGCTTTGTACTGGGGATCGGTAGTGGGGGCGACATCTGAGAAGTCTGTCGGGAACCTCCGAAGCTTCAACTTCTTCATCATACCAGCCGTCATTCTGACATAGTGCCTGCTCCGCACCTCCACATCATCCTGGAAATCTTCCCAGAAGTCCTCCATATGGATATGATGGGGCTCTGAAGCCCGGGGCAGTGCCGTTGCAATCCTGCCATGCGGATCAAAATTTTTTCGCGCCAAATAAAATTCTTGCAAGTTGTAAATTTTTAGTTCATTGTCCGCCTCCTTTGCGTAAGTATTAAATGGAAGTTATGGCTATGACGGCGGAGCCAACTGTCTGAACGCACGAAAAGTGAAGGCCACTTGGCTGGAATTGATTGTGCGCATGGGACATAAATGAGGGTCTGACTGGTTTCACGGAAGAGAGAGAAAACTGCCTGTTTGAAACTGGCCGAGAGCTGACTTTCAAACAGGTGGTTTTCTTCCCTGAAATGAGTTGATGGGAAAAAAACCAGCAACACAGGCGACTCGACCACCTTGTCAAGCCACCTAGAATGATATACATGACGGCCGAAGGATATATACACCAAATATACATATATATACAATGTGGAATGACGCCCGCAGAAAACCAGACAAGGTAGAATATATACATCTATCTACAAACTGACCACTTCTGTGCAGAGGGTGGACAACCGTCTAGCAGAGCCGACCCACCAACGGGCGGCAAAACCAAAAAATAGAAAATAGATGAAACAGAAAGACGACGAACAAAAACAAGACAAAAGAAACACCCAACAAACCAGAAGGAAACAGAGAGGCGGGAACAGAAAAACCAACCTAAGAATGCCGAAAGGTGGAGGAAAGGAGTTATCGCGGGAGCTCTACAATAGCTTTAGTTATCAAATGGTCACAATTGCCACCACGAAGTATTCGCAATCGCCTGGAAATGACTGGAAGTGTTAAGCACTGATTATCACTAACTCTCTGCAAATTGCTCTGTAAATCACTTTGAAATCACTCTGAGTGCTTGAAAGTTTTAATCACGGTAAATGTGAAAATGACAGATAAGTTCTATTTATACCCATGGTAAAAAGGCTAATCCACCTCCTTCCGGCAATCTCCAGACAAGAAAAACCTCCGGACCCCGGGCCCGGGGATTCCCCGTGATGGTATCCTTAAGATCATCGTGGCGAAGAATCCTGGAGTCTGGAGTCCGGTACCCAATGAAGGACAACCTCCGGGACCGGAGTCTCAGAGACGAAAACCAAACACACAAAACACAACAACGGGGAAGAAAACCCTGGAGAAAGAAAACAACAGGGGAAAGAAAGACATGCAAAGTCGCAAGCAAAGACAAACAAAAAGAAAAAAAAGGGGGACCTAACATTTTGCACACAAAATGTAGAGACGGGGATGCAGGGCATAACAAATGGTGACTATCTGGGACAAATGCCATAGCACATTTGAGAACTATAGAATCTCTGGTTAGCAAACCTGGAACAGGCCGCTTCCCGAAGTGTCTGATAGGCAGAGAGCAATATATCTGAGAGAATCCAACCATACGGGAATTAGTCTAGAATCCTTCATCAGTGGTGTCGTGTGTGCTTTGGAAGGAAATCACATCGAACCTGTCATCAATTTGCTCGCTTCCCCCAGAGACCGGAGTTTTGTCCCACTTTTCCTCTTTTGTTACTTTGTTTGTTTCTAGGTGGGGAAGGTGGTACTTCTTTCACCATTAAGCTTAAGCTTAGGTAATTTTAATGGCGTTACTTCTTTCACCTGTCCACCTATACTTAGATTTTTGAAGAGGGGATAAAGCTCCAGACTCGGAAATAATTCCTTAAAGTTTTCGACTTGGGTCAACCAATTAGTACAACTAATCTACCCTCGGCATGTCCGATTACTTGTTCCTTATATTACTTGTGTTCACTGATCGCCAAACTCCCAGAGACAACACCCGATGGAGATTGCTCAAAATGTGCCATAACCTATGAAACAACCCCGGAGACTGGGCTGACTCCACTATGCTAAAGATAGATTCTGAAGTTCACCATGTCATAGACATCGTACCGGAGACCAGAGTTTATGTGAAGCATTCTAGTTCCTACAAGACAGAACATAACGTCGGGACCCCAGAAGAAAACCGAAAGCGAAAACAAAAACAATGAAAGAGGACTGCCCCAGAGGACAGTCGACAAGGCTATTTACAAGATGGTACCTCGCAATGAGATACTCAGAAGAGATATTTACAAGCGGAAGGCTTTACATATAATACAACTTTAGACAGACTTACCTTATTCGAAGTAGTGCTTGAGAAACTGTCCATTAACGGGCAATGCGACAGGTTCCCCAGTCAGGGTGTTAAGGCAGTAAGTATTTGCCCCGCAGATTTTTGAGATTAGGTATGGTCCGAGCCAGAGCCGTTGGAGCTTGGTATGCTTTCCTTTCTTCTCCCGGGCCTTGTCCCACAGCAGGACCATATCTAAGATCTGAAAAGCCTTGTATTGGGCTCTTTTGTCAAACCATCATTTTACCACTGCTTGATGACGCGTGAAATGTTCAAGGGCTGTGTCTCACTTTTCTTCCATTCGCACCAAATTTAAGAGATGAACCTCCATGATGTTGTCCCTATTGCTAAATTCCTGCATAAACTGTAAAACTGGGATCTGTAAGTTAACTGGGAATACAGGGTTCTAACCATAAACCAGATGGAACAAGGATGTTCCCAGGGCGGTCTTGACACGAATGTGATCCGCCTAGAGGGCAAATGTCAACTTTTGATGCCAATCCCAGGGATTTTGTTCTAGCAGGTGTTTGATCACTTCAAGTAGATTTTTGTTCATTGATTCAGCAACGTCGTTCCTCTGGGGATAGTAGTTGCTGGAAAACTTCAAAGTGATCCTCCGATTGTAGGTCCATTCGAGTAACTGAACTGAAGAAAATGCCAGACCATTGTCACACACCAAAGCAAAGGGCATTCCAAACCGTGTGACGATGTTTTCTTCCAGGAAACTGATAACTACGTCTGCCATGTTATTTTTGCAAGGTATAGCCTCAGACTACCAAGTGCACTAATTAGTAGCAGTGAGAATGTATCGATGGTTGGTAGACAAGTTGGGGTTGATTTCCTTGATGAAGTCAAATTCCCATTGGGCGAAGGGCCTAGCCTCGTAGACTGGTTGTAAAGGCATAGCTGGGTTACACTCACGATGCGCTACAGTTTGGAAAGTACGGCATTTCCTAACATGAGTGTAAACATCCTTGAATATACAGGGCCAATAGTATCCAGCCTGAAGGATCTGATGGGCAATGGTGTCGGCTGAGCCATGCCTAGTTCTGAACTGCCCGTGAAATTCATCAATCACTCTTACAGCTTGGTCTCTGTCGATGCACCGAAGGTACACTCCTTCGTAGTTTCTATGGTAGAGCGCGGAGTTTTTGATCATGAAGTGAGCGCTTTTCATCCACAGGGCACGGCATTTGTGGGGAGGTAATCCCTCCAAGCATTTATTATTTAGTAGCAAATATACCAAATCGGCATACCACGGGTCTTGGGTAATGGACTCCACTGTGTAAGTTTGACATTCTATGTGGGGAGTCTCTTCTGCCATCGCTCAACTTAGTCCCTGGCCTCGGACGATCTTTATGGGCTACATTTCTAAGTCATACTCCTGGAGGATGGCCATCCATTTCCCCCGTCTCTCACCCAATTCACTCTGCATCAGCAGAGACTTGACGGCCTGGTCCAGAATGATAGCATGTACCTTGCTCCAGAGAATATAATGCCAAAATTTCTTCATGGCGTGAACTAGAGAAAAGGCCTGCTTTTCTAGTGATGAATATCGGACTTCGGAGTTCTTGAAGGGGGAGCTCATGAAAGATATTGGTCGTTCTTCCCCTTCAACCTTTTGGGTCAACACTGCCACGGCAAAGTGCGGTGAAGCAAAGGAGTAAATGTAAAACAGAAGGGAATAGTCGGGACTAGCCAGGACAGGGGCTTCTGTTATTGTCTGTTTGATCTAGGCAAATGCCCGCCTTGCTTCAGGGCTCCACTCAATCTTGGTATCTTTCTTCATCATCTCGTTGAGCGGTTTGACTATTTTTGTGAATCCTGTGATGAATCACCGTAAGAAGTTGATCTTTCCAAAGAAGGATCACATCTCTTTCTTGCTGCCAGGCATTTGTAAGTTTAGCAATGCTTTGACTCTATCAGGGTCTATAGATATGCCCTTCCCAGAGATGATATGCCTGAGAAACTTCCCTTCTGTGACCCTGAATATGCACTTCTTGGGGTTGAGGGATATTCCATACCGGTGACATCTCTCGTAGATCTGAGCGAGATGTGCGGGATGGTCACGCCTGTCCCAGGAAAAGATGGTCAAATCATCCATGTAGATAATTATGCACTGATTCACAAGGCCCTAGAATGCAATGTCCATGGCCTGTTGAAATGTAGCCCCTGCATTGATCAGACCAAAGGGCATTCTCCTGTATGCAAACATTTCCCACTTGGTGGTAAATGTCATTTTCTCCCTGTCTTCGCACTTAACCATGACCTGGTTATATCCCGAGTATCCATCCAAGAAGGAAATCATCTGGGATCCATTCACTATCTGCAACACCTCATCCAACGAGGGAAGAGGGTGATTATCTTTCTTAGAGGCCTTGTTCAAGTTTTGGAAATCCACGCAAAGGAGGATCTTTCCGTTCTTCTTTCTCACAGGGACTAGGTTGGCAACCCACGTAGTGTGCCCGATTGGGAAGATTATCCAGGCTGACAACAGTTTTTTCAACTCTTGATGAATCAGAGGTTCTATCAAGGGGTTGACCGGTCTTTGCTTTTGCCAAAAGGGTTTAGCATCAGGTTTCAGGGGAATAGTATGGTTCATGATGGATGTGTCATATGTTTTCAAGTCTTCATAACCCCAAGCAATTACGTCGATGTATTCTCGGAGAACCGCGAGAATCTTCTCCTTTTCCTCAGGTGAACAGGAGGTACCAATGTGAATAATCTTTTCCTCACCGGGCTGGCTGATGTTAAATTTTTTGAACTTTCCTCCCTCAGAGGAGGATGACACCTTCTCCTAGGCCCGAGGGTCTGAGTCAAAGATTTGTTCCAGTGCAACCATCCCCTTTGGGTGGGTGTTAGTAGGTAGGTCCATGATCCCATCGTCTTCGTCACCCTGCCCAGTATCATCATGGTCTTGTTCCTCCACTATCTAATTTTCAAAGATGCCAACATTCGCCATGAAGGCCAGGATATGTTGATCATCCTCAAAAAATTGAAAGTGGGTGACATTATCTGGAATAGACGGGGTGGGGACCATCTCGATTGAAAATCTCCGAAGTCGCGAGCCGGCCATTAGCTCAAGGGTGCTGGCAGAAATGGCGAGGGCATCCGGGACATAGTTTCATCACCGAGGAATGAGGTCAATGCCAAAGGCATCGAAATCGTCAATAAGGCTCCAAGCCTGGTTGCGGTATATGGCCAGCCTTTTGTCATGACATGTGTATTGACTCCGGACTTGTTTAACAATCGACTCTGAATCACCTAGAGCCCAGAGGCGGGTGATACCTTTCTTTAACGCAAATAAGAGTCCAAGGACTAAAGCCTCGCACTCTATGACATTATTAGTATAGTTAAACTGTAGTCTGTAGGATGCAAGGAAGGACTTCCCTCGCGGGTTGATTAGTTCTACCCCAGTCCCGCAATCTTGTTTGGATCGGGGCCCGTCGAACTTGAGGGTCCATAAGTCATTGTTCGTAATTTGGGGCTGGGGAAGGGGAGTAGTCTTTGGATTATTGCTGGAAGGCTTAGGGGTTCCCTCCCAGACTGCTGGCGCGAATGTAGAATTTACCTCTGGAGGTGTTTGGATTTGGGGTTCCCGGGGAGATGGCACCAGAGGAGCACATCCCGTAGGAGTACTGGGCCCCGGGGAATCAATTACATGTTTATTCTAGAAAACATTGAGGTGCCGCCTAGCGACCGAAAGACACAGCCCACACTCGAGCTCTGAATGTTTCTGATAGTGTACTCCGTACCAAGTGCTAGATAAGAGTGTAGCAAGGGTTGCTGTGGCACCTTGAGAGTCAACCTCAACTCTCATCTTTTCTTCTAGGTCCTGGGCTCTCTGTAACACTGCGGGATCCTCTCTGGGGATGAAATTGAATGTTAAGATTTCAAATGGTCAGTACACCCCCAGGGAAGTCTCAGAGAAAAAGACCTCATTGACCCTTCCAACCTCAGTAAGGGCCTGTTTCATTTGGGGTTTACTTTCGACCCAGATCTTATTTGATTCTCCTCCCCACGGAAGCCATAAGTGGGTGAAGTCGGTCGAAAAGTATCCATTCAAGGACTTAGACCGATTCTGACTTAATAACATCTTGTAAGTCTCCGGGATGTCCACCACTTGGATGTCAATGATGTTGGCTATCTTGGGGCCCTGGATAAGCTGTATCCGGACGTTCTTCAATGCCCCCACCATTTTTACAGCAGTCTTATCCAGCTGGATCACTACACCATTAGATGGGGTGGGATGGAATCCAAGCTTCTGACAAATGGACAAAGACATGATGTTACCCGAAGCTTTAGAGTCTACTAAGCAGTTGTGTATATTTTTTCCTTGGATATTTAGGCCTAGTAGGAAGGGAGGATCATCATTGTTCCCCTGGAAGACGGTCGCATTAGCATCTTCGAATGAGACGGTCTTGGGCGGGAGGTTGACAGCTTCCGGGTTCTCCAAGAGCTTCAGAAGAGACTTCTTCTGCTCAGGACAGTTTAGAAAAACCTCCATCAAGGTCATGGAGGTGGTGGTTTGTTCTAACGCCTTTGTAATGTTGAATCTTCCTCCTGGGAACTGGTTGTTTTCCTCGGCTAGATCTTTTGTTTGGTTAGAGCTAGGACCTTTTGGAGGAGTGGGTCGGTCAGTCATGTTATTCCTGGGAGGGGTGTCTTTGATAGGACGTGTGGGCATGTAAGTTGGTCCTTTACCAACCTGACTCTGAGTATTATATGGAGTCCGCGGGTTAGTAAAGGCATTGGCCTCAAAGGGTAGGATAGATTCATCAAAGAATCCCTGCAGTTCAGATTCTTCCTTATCTTCCCTGGAAGTCCCAAAGAAGATGGTGTCACAGGTGAAGGCACTGTGGGTTGGCTCTTGGACAGGAGGCTCTGGAGGGGTGGTATCATGTGATTGCTGCCTATCTAGCTGGGATGTCATGATGACCTTGTCCAAGGTGGCACAATTCACCTCATTGTGTGAACCCATGTTGTGCAATCTACACCAATTATTCATGGGCTAGAAGTTTGCAACTGGTGTGAAATGTGATGGTCCAGCACCATTTTGGTTGGCATTTTGGTTCGAAGGCGGGCCTCTGGTGTTCGTGTTATTATTCCATTATTGTTGGTTAGGCCTAGGCCTGTTATTGAAGTTTCTTCCTCCAGTGATGTTGTTTCGTTGGCCGGAGAAAATGTTTCCCCTCTGGGAATTTGAATTCTGGGGTGCGTAGGACCCCGCCTTCAGTTGGCCCATGTCCACCGTTAAGGTAGACAATATTCACCGGAGGGATTCGACCTCGGTGGTCAACTGAGTGTTGGTGTCACAATGTGACATTTGTTGTTGTTGTTGGCTTCCCTAGAAAGCAGCATTATTAGCCAGAGTTGAGGGCGGCAATCCTCTAGTTGTGAATGACTAAAAGAAGGGCACTCCGAACGGTTGTGTATGAGAGTGTTGTGCCTACTGCGGCTGATTCCAAGGGAAAGCTTCCAGACTTGGAACCGTCTGGGTCTGCGTTGGGTAAACATACTGAGCCTGCTGGTCTATCAGGGGTGGCGGAGGATTCATCGCCATCGAGGGGGCACCCATCGCCAGATTGGGGTTGTATCCCCCGACATACACGATTCCATCGGGGATCATGTTGAAGGGTGTACTCTGCCCAATCCCGCCCGGGGATTTGTTGAGACCATGGGACAATTCTAAAGCTAAGTTGTAAACTTTTACCAAGGTGTCCCGGTCGCCTGCGATGGTTGTTCTCCAAAGGAGAGTGGCAATGAAAGGGTCCATCATGTTAAGATAGGTTTGTATGGTTACTTCTGGGGATGGAATAAAAGGGCCTGTGCACCGCTTCAGGGTGCGCTAGAACCTATGGTTGAATGTTGCAAGAGGCTCATTAGGTTCCTTCCTAATAGAGATGAACTGGCTATGGGACCAGGCTGGGTCCACATGCACGTGAAAGGCAGCCAGGAAGGAATCCTCCATGTCCTGCCAAGTGTTTATGGAGTTGGCAGGAAGGTTAAGGTACCAGTTCAACTTGCCTTGCCCTAAAGACAAGGGGAACATCCGAGTCAAAACATCTTCATGCTAGATCCAGTGTCAATTCATGGCATCCTTATATGCCTGTAAATGTTCTTCTGCAGTTCGTGAGCCTAAGTGCTCATATCGTGGGCAGATCTTCTCCGGGTGAGATGGTAAGTCGTTGATTGCACCCGAAAAAGTTCCCATTGGGGACCTGGTGTTTCTGAAATACGCATCCATTGGGGGAACTATATGTTGGGTAGTTTGGGAACTGGTTCTAAGGATTTCCTGAGAAGTTTGGGTATTCTGAGGTATGCTAGACCCCTAGACAATAGTGGCTGGTATCATTTTCGAGGTCCATTTCTTTTGAGCAGGAGGCTCGAGTTTGACAAACCTTCCAGGATTTGGGGCAGACCTAAGGACTCTTTCAAATTTCACTGTGGAGAAAGACCCAATCCCGCTGAAGGCTTGCCTCTTAAAACTATAACTCGGGGAACCCTCAGGAGGTGTAAAATTAGAATCTCAAGAGGGGGTTGAGTTCATGCCCTCCTTCTAGCGCCAGTTTTTGTTGACGGGGTTTTGCTGATCAGGTCCACCAATAGTCATAAGTTGTCACCAGGTATCGGGGGTACCGGCCAACTCCGCCTTTAAAGGTAGTCCAGGGAAAATAGATTCCCTGGGCCTTCAAGCACTTAGGTTTTGGGTCACGACGGTGCAGGGCTCGATTGGGAGAAGTGACTATTTTTGAGGGGGATAGCTAGTTTCTTCAACTCATTTCCTCCAGAGATTCGATAAGGTAAGGTTTTCCCCTAGCATTCTACACTTAGAAAATAAAATGAAAAAAGATCCTGCGGGGTTAGAAACACTTCATCTAACTATAGTCATGTTTAAAAATTCAGAACATCAATAATACTCTGACATACTACACTAAATACCGAAGAAATACATAACCATCAGTTAGAACTTCATCAGTAGTGAGGGAAAAGAGGTTAATTTATTTTAACATATCAGAGTAGAAGACATAAAGAACATAAAACATGAAATACCATTAACTCAGAAGCAGGAATCTGAACAACATCATTGCATAGAATTATTCCTTCTCCAATAATGTCTCTTCCAGCAAGCACTGGTGCATGATACAATGGTGGCTCTTGGGGAGAAACTAACTATTAAAAACTAGAACAAAGGAGCATTGAGCTCTGCAACCAAAATGAGAAATTGACTTTCTATTACTATAGGCAACAAAATCATCAATTTCGCTGACATTTGGAAATGGGCCGGTCTGGCTATTTATACAACTCTCTTCTAACCCTAACCCTATTTCACATCATGTTTCAATAAAATACAATATCTGGGGGCCGGTACTACCTACGCCACCCTACAAAAGACCTTGAGATGGAATAGGCCTGTCATGTCAGAAGAATAAGACAAGAATATACATCGGAAGAATTAGCCTCAAAAAAAGAGCCAAGAAAGAGAAGGAAAAAAGTAGGTCCCCCGGGGATCGAGGCTACATGCCTCATAAATGGGAAATGCGGCACCCTATCTCCAATGTGCCAGGTGTACCTTCGAGCGGTGCCTCGAGAAGACCATCTTGTCATAAAATCAACTGTTAAGTCGACGCTCCCTTGATGTAGCCAACTACCCTCTGACAGCCTCTATTAACCGCTTTTGAAAGTGACCGGTCGGCCTCGACGACTGGGACACGAATCACTTGAAAGAATACAAAATTTTGGATCCGAGAACTTACATTCCCAAAAGAACAAAGAATACCCAATGTTGGAGTTTTCTCCGGCCTCCGGGGAAAGCTCAAGGTTGCTTATTGTCATTGAAATCTTGGAGGAGGTGGGAAATTCCATCTTCATCTACATCTTTCAGGCTGGCCCTTCAGTACTTGGCCACCTCAATTTGTTCCCCTAGGTCCGGAACATTCTCTTTAAACTCGTCGGTCATTCTTGCTGCGTCATGACCACTAAGTATCATGCGAGTTAACTTTTCCATCTGGACCCCATCTATCCCCTCCAGAGATTGATACTGGGACTTCATTATTTCATCAAAACTCCCTAGAACTGAATCTTCAGGGGTACATGTATCTGTGCTAAGGGGATCAGCCCCAGAAGTCTTTATTACAAATGACTTATACAAATTGAAACAATATTTCACGGCGTTAACCTTATCTTACAGAGACCCTACCAGTTGCTTGATTACCTCCAGTGTGAGGTCAAGTCTGGAGTGCTGGGTTCTCACAAAATCAAATGATTCATCACCCAGAATTCTGGATTCAGAAATCATATCCTCTCCCAGGGTAAGGAGTTCCTCAAGCTCCACCTTTCATGCTTGATAATTCTCGATATCACCCTCCCATAGTTCAATAAGAATTTATGCCCGGTGTACAACCTACCGGGCCGTACATAAATCTAGGAGGGTGGATACCAGGAAATGTCGGGTGTTTCCTATCTACAGGGTGACCCACTTGTTCACTGCCTGGGCTTTCTTCTTCATCATTCGCATGGAGTCTATGTCACTCTACGGTAGATCTTCAAAGGTGGAGGCCTCCAGAGGAGCGGCATTGATGGGTCAAGCCAGCTCAGTGAGCAATCCCATAAAGTTTGTGTTCTTTGCCTTTTCTGCTTTGATCCTCTGGGCTTCTTTCTCATAATGGGCCTCTACTGCCCTAGCTGCCTCCTTTAGCAAGTCCACCTCACCCTGCTTTCCTCTTTTACCCAGTGATACCTCTGCAACATTATAATCTCTAGGGTCTGCGGTTGCTTCATCGGCACCTGGGGGAGGTGTTGCCACAAAGGCAACTGTTTCTCCGCCCGACCCAGTTCGAAAGGTGTGAACTGTCTGGGTTTTCTTGGCCTTTGGTGGGGCTTGGACTTGGGCCATCATTTTGGCCAGGGAGAGGGGAGTCATGGGAGAGGACTGAGCTTTTCTTTTCCTACTTTTTATCAGCCATTGAGGTGGTAGGGGTGGCCTTCCTACCAGAATTTGTTCCCTTGATTCTTCCCCGGTGTCCTGTGGCTGTTGTTTCTCAGTGGTGTGGACTTCATCCGTCCTTCTCCCTACATCTACTTCTTCTATAGAAACATTTTCCTCATCAACCTCCATCTCCTCAGCCTTGTCCTCTGTATCTATTACTTGGTCTGGACTTTGGTAGGCTTCCTCAGGGATTTCTTCTTCGTGCTGCTCTCCTTGTTGCTCTTCTATTGCCAAGGCTTCTTCCTCTGTTGGCACCTCCTTTCACAGTGGGGGAGGTGTTGGGCCAAGATTTAGAGTTTGGGCCACTGTAATCACCTGCCCAAAGGTTGCTCCCGGGAGTGGCCCTTGGAACGTGGTGGCTGGGGTTACGGTTATTCCCGAAGGTCCGGTTCCCCCAGCAGATGCCATTTATTCACCTTGCCTTTGTTGGTCCACTCCCAAACTCTGCATCCTTTGAGCCCTGGAGGCAATCTCCAGCTCTGGCTCTTTTTCTTCTACCTGCTTTTCTTGTTCCTATGCAGGCTCTTGTTCAGCAGCTTCTCGCTCTGCAGCCTCTTGTTCTGCCCCAAGGACCTCTGTCTATGTTTTATTGTCCCCCTGCAAGTTTTGAAACTCGTCGGCTGCAAATACATCATCAAATTCCTCTTGTGTAGGGGGACTGGATGGGACCTCAGCAAGCTCTGCTTCCTTCTCCGGCTCTGGGAAACTAGAAGAGAGGTTTTCCACTTGTTGGGCTTGAGACGTCCCTAACCCTGGCTCTGCCTTAGGCTTTTTGTGGGGCTTTTTCTTTCTTCGGGTTACCAAGGGTGGCCCCGCATCTCTTATTGCTACCACCTCCATGGGATCCACCCCAATTTCCCTTACCATTAAGGCTGCTAATGACGGGGAGGAAGAGGGACGGATGGGCCTGGCCATGAGCGGTGGAGTGGCTAGCCGCATTATTAATTTCTCCCTCATTTGCTGGGAGGCAGCCACTGATTGTTTTATTTGTTCTATGATGGGGAATTCTTGCGCAGGAGGGGTTGTATCTATCCCTTTACCTTTATCATCTCTCTGCGAAGAAGTCCCGGCCCCTAGAGTCAATTTAGGTGCCGGTTGTGGAGTTAATTTTAGTGTCGGTTGGGCTGCTTGGCGGGTACTTCCGAGGCACACCTTCTTGAAATAGGCGTGACTTCAATCGACCACCTCGCGAGTGAAGTACTCAATTGTGGGCCCTTCCTGGGCATCCCAGTTTACTGGTGGAAGAGTCCTTGTGTCGATCCCCTTTGCTTTGTACTGGGGATCGGTAGTTGGGGCGGCATCTGAGAAGTCTATCGGGAACCTCCGAAGCTTCAACTTCTGCATCATACCGGCCATCATTCTGACATAGTGCCTACTCTGCACCTCCACGTCATCCTGGAAATCTTCCCAGAAGTCCTCCATATGGATATGATGGGGCTCTGAAGCCCAGGGCAGTGTCGTTGCAATCCTTCCATGCGGATCAAAATTTTTCCGCACCAAATAAAATTTCTGCAAGTTGTAACTTTTTAGTTCATTGTTCGCCTCCTTTGCAGCAGCCAGGCTGCACGTGTAATTCCCACAGGTGATATGGAATGGGATGTTGGGTATCTTTTTGAGGGCAAAGAGGGCATGCACTTCCATTATTTTCCTGTAATACTCTAAGAGCATGATCTTGTCCCCACAGTGTTTAGGCAATAAGTAGGGTTTTTCAGAGAAGCCGGTGACCCTAATGTAGGTGTGTTGTTGGAACTAAATGTAATAATGTCCATAACTATGGACCAAATTCATCGCCTCTGAAGACAGGCGGTATCCAGCATACTGGGTGGGTGTAAGCAGATGATAATAAACGAATGCATCATTTACCCGGCAAAAACTAGGGAAGCTGGCCTCCCATTGAACTTGTGGGAAATGGTCCCATGGTGCCTTTTGTCCTGGGCCAATCCTGAGCACACCATCTATAAGTAGGTAGTGGGCGTGGGGCCTCTGTTGCGCTAGGGCCTAGAAAATATGGGAAGACATGTAAAAAAATTTCTTCCTGTTCAGTTGCTGGAACTGGGAGTCAACATGGTTGGAGATTATTGTCACCCAGTCAAAGTATCCTCCCTTGGTGGAGATGCCGAGGAGGAAGTAATACATCCATCTAGAAAATTCTTGGGCGGAGGGCTGCCAAAAGACCCGGGCCAATGCTATCATTCCCATTTGAATGCTTTCCTTAAACTTAGAGAGGGGAATTTCTATCTTCACTCTTTTAGGGTCCCTCTTTGGGGCCTTGAGCCAATGGGTATTCATGTATACCCGGGCGACATCCTCTAGCTGTGTGAATTAGGCCAAGGCATCAGTCCTTGTAACCACTGAGGCCTTGTCAAATTGTGGGATTCCTAGGCTTTCCTGGAATGTGACTGGGTCAAGGGATACCAGAGGAGTAGGGTATCTAGTTGGTTCTACGGCCGTGAGCATAACGGCCCGAACATAAGAGTTGTAGTTGGTGGCCAGTGTTAATATAAGCTCTAGAGATTGCACGGAGCATGAAAAACAAGCCACCCTAAGGATTCTGGAGTTCCCAATGTGTATTGCCAGCTGATCTCTGGCCTGTCGTTGGATGTGCATTATTTTCACCAAGGCCTGCATCTCTGACCATGTTCCGACGCTAGTCTCGGTTATAAGCTTAACTTTGGACTCGACCTTTGATCCCATGATGACATTGTCTTGCACGAACTTCATATTCAGGGGCATCTTCTCCAAGGCCTTCTCCATTTTTGACTTTACTGTTTCCCTGGTGGTTGCCGCGAAAGGTAGCTCTGGACTTCCGGGTGGAGAGGATGCCGATGCTTCAGACATGTTTGGGAAATGAACTCCGGGAACCTACGAGACAAAGTGACCATCAAAACACATTAATCAAAATAAATATTCCAGGGTCCGGAGATCTTACCACCGTGATGTTTTCTTTTCTTGAAAAGTTAGTTTCATCCAAAAAAATAATCGAAAAGCAAACGTATCACAAACTTGAGATTTTATTAAACATCCGAGTCCGGGGATTTTATCACACTTGGTAAGGACACAGGATGGATGATGGTAGGAGACCCGGAGCCCAGAGAAGTAACCGTTGGTGAGGACATGTGAAAAGGCAAGTCATCGAGCCCACGTGGGTGCTACGTGCGTAAGTATTAAATGGAAGTTATGGCGATGATGGCGGAGCCAACTGTCCGAATGCGCAAAAAGTGAAGGCCACTTGGCTGGAATTGATTGTGCGCATGGGACATAAATGAGGGTCTAACTGGTTTCACGAAAGAGAGAGAAAACCACCTATTTGAAACCGGTCGAGAGCCGAGTTTCAAACAGGTGGTTTTCTGCCCTGAAACGAGTTGATGGGCGAAAAACCAGCAACACAGGCGACTCGACCACCTTGTCAAGCCACCCAAAAGGATATACATGAAGGCCAAAGGATATATACACCAAATATACACAAATATACATATATATACAACGTGGAACGACGCCCGTAGAAAACCAAACAAGGCAGAATATATACATCTATCTACAAACTGACCACTTCTGCGCAGAGGGTGGACAACCCTCTGGCAGAGCTGACCCACCAACGGGCGGCAAAACCAGAAAATAGAAAATAGACGAAACAGAAAGACGACGAATGAAAATAAGACAAAAGAAACACCCAACAAACCAGAAGGAAACAGAAAGGCGAGAACAGAAAAACCAACCTGAGAATGCTGAAAGGTGGAGGAAAGGAGTTACCGCGGGAGCTCTGCAATAGCTTTAGTTATCAAATGGTCACAATCGCCACCATGAAGCATTCACAATCGCCTGGAAATGACTGGAAGTGTTAAGCACTGATTATCACTAACTCTCTACAAATTTCTCTGTTAATCGCTTTGAAATCGCTCTAAGTGCTTGAAAGTTTTAATCATGGTAAATGTGAAAATGACAGATAAGTTCTATTTATATCCGTGGTAAAAAGGCTAATCCACCTCCTTCCGGCAATCTCCGGATAAGCAAAACTTCCAGACCCTGGGCCCAGGGATTCCCCGCGATGGTATCCTTAAGAACATCGTGGCGAAGAATCTCGGAGTTCGGAGTCCAGTTCCCAACGAAGGACAACCTCTAGGACCGGAGTCTTGGAGACAAAAACCAAACAAACAAAACTCAACAATGGGGAAGAAAACCCCAGAGAAAGAAAACAACAGGGGAAAGAAAGACAGGCAAAGCCGCAAGCAAAGACAAATAAAAAGAAAAAAAGGGGGGACCCAACATTTTGCACATAAAATGTAAGGATGGGGATGTAGGGCATAACAGATTGATCAACCACGGCCGTATAGTCGTAAATTTAAAAATCACACTTTTCTTCGACATTTGTACTATTTTGCAATTGCTGGTATTTTACCGCAATCGTCTATACTGTACCGCAATCAACTGGTTTAATACCGCAATTGATTGCAGGCTTTCACAGTTATTCTATCCATTTCTTGTCTTCTATCTTCTAGTATTTTTCCGCAATCGCCCGATCCATTCCACAATTGCAATAAGTTTGCTGCATTTGTCTGATCTGTGCTGCAATCGATAACATTTTGCCGCAGTTGCTAGTTATTTACCGCAATCGATAGCATTTTTCCGCACTTGCCAGTTATTTACCACAATTGACAGAACATTACCGCAGTTGTAGGAAGATTTTCGCAATCACAAGAAATATTACAAACATTAGATCCAAAACTTCTTCCCATCTGTTTCTAAATTGACATTCTTTTCGGTTTATGTGCAGGATTGGATCAAAGTTACCAAGGACAGAGAAGGTAAGTTTGGTAAGCATCCTTCGTCATTTCAAAAGTTACTTATATCCTTATTTTTATGAATAATCCTTTTTGGTACTAACCTATTTAAACAACACAAAACTAAAAGGAATTCATTTGTCGATTTGGGTTTAAAAAGAACAGTGCTTGCAAAACATATCACACCTCATATTTTGGATTTGGGCTTAAAATTGACGTGGGGATTAAAATTGAACAAAGGCAAAGAATCTCTCAATTTGGTGCATTAAAATTGAACAAGCAATCAACACCTACTTTTGGGCTTAAAATTGAACATTTGTGCTTGTATGGTGGTGTAGCTTAGTTCACATTTCAAAATTTGGAGCTTAATCAATTTACCTCGTGTCTTGAGTTTTGGGTGCACTTGCAAAAACTATTAGATTACAAACCTTTATACTTTTTTAGAAAGGCTTGTCCGGGGAATGCGCTTCTTCCTCGGAGAACGACCTTAAACCGGTAATCCTTTCGATCGGTATATAAACAAGGCGCGAACCAAAGTTTCATCTTATCTAGCCAAGCTCGGGTGAGGTGTGTTGATGATAGTTCTGATCAGGTGAATATCCCTAAGGATCCAGCGTCATCAACTAGGCTCTTAAGTGAGTCACGCACGTACAAGCCGATTGGAGAGACACCACGGACCCTTACTACAACCTTGATTAATTAGAGGCCAACCTATTTTACCTCTGAACATATACCTTATTATAGTGCAAGGGGTTGCAGAATTTCCCCCCAAGATCCTCAACATATGTGTCCCACAGTATTTGTGTAGTGAAAGAGATCTTCACTCCACGGAAACAATACCTGGAAACGGCAAAAACACGGGCACCTACATCATGGACCTTCGTGTCCTAGTAGCGTGACAATTGTTGTGTGAGCTAACAGACATTTAAGCATTGGGCCTATAACACTATATTATGAATCCATTGAACTAGATTAATTTGAAAATGAGTCAAACATGTTAAAGTCTAGGGTTGTCAAACATCAACTATCTTGCAAATCAGAAGCCTTGTGTGATAAACTACCACAATCGACCAGTTATTTTACTGCAATCAGTGAAATTGTACCACATTTGACCAGATATACTATATTCCTATTCTGACCTAAAAACCTTGAAAGAATTCTTCATTTGGTGTCTATAACTAGTGTCTATCCCAGGAAAATGCGAAGAACATTGTGTGAATCTCTAAACATTAAAGATTACCCTTTCTCTGTAAAGCACGATTATTGTCAAAAACATTGTTAGTTCGAAAGATCAGACTCAAAATATCTTGATCTCATCATATCAAACATCATTATCTTTATCAAATTGACTTTGTCCAAGATAAAGGTCAGCAAATCTTATTTGTTATCATCACCACTTTGAGATCAAGTTATATCAAAATTTGTCCTTAGAATTACCCTTGTCCAAAACATAACTCAAACTTTTCTTAGAAAGGATCCTCTTCTTTGTTTTCTTTATATCACTTGTTTTAGTTGCAAAACCTGGACCGCACTATGTCTCAAACACCTCTTGGAGGACCTTATAAAAGGTCTAAGGCTAGAGCTCAACCTGATGAGTCATATATCAACTATTTCCCCGCTTGGGAAATAGAGCAAGAGAATGATCCCTTCATGAACACCAGTTCTTCTCTATTCATTGAACAGCCCCGTGGGGCAGCCTTTTTCCAAGATATCACCAAAGAAGAACTTGAAGATGTGGAACAAGATGCCTACTCCACCAAAGTAGTTGATGTTGTTGTAGAGAGGAACCCTGAACATTACTTGGCCATGCTAATAAAGAAGGGAGTCAAACTCCCTGCTAAATTTAGTGTATCAACTATATGGCCCGAAAACCCTCTCGTAAGTTAAAACACTACTCACACTCCCCAGATACTACCTATTGTGTCACAGGTCTTTCCACCATTGGCCTTACCCACATCGACATAGACTGTATCCAATCAAATCAATTACCTGACCCAAGCCAGTACATCATCTACTCAAGGCATGACAGGCTGGCAACTAAGTGCACCTATGGTCACTAGTATGCCTCCACCCTTGGTCTCATGGCCAGCACAATCAAGCTCTCATACTATGCCTTCCATCCCACCAAACACCAACTGTTCTGAAACTATGCCGCTGCTGTAATCCATTCACATTAGTCTTGGGATCAACACATCATGCCTGCAGGGATCCATCTCTACCAGAACAACTTACAGTCAAGGCCCACCCAAAGCTACATCTTTTCCCATTCTGACACCCATCCAACCTTCGCAACAACAACCCCAGCTTCAGTTGCCTCAAATCCAGCCTCCACAATAGCAACCCCAACTTTAGTTACCTCAAATCCAACCTCTGCAACAACAACCCCAGCTTCAGTTGCCTCAAATCCAACCTCCACAACAGCAACCCCAGCTTCAGTTGCCTCATATCCAACCTCAGCAACAGCAACCCCAGTTTCAAACCCAACCTCAGCAGCATCAATACCTACCCCAGCATTATCAACCCTAGTTTTAGTCACACCAGCAAACACATCATAACCCACCATGGACTACTCATGTCCCTCCAGTTACAAATCACTCGGTGGGGAATCAATATCAAGTCCCTAGGATGAAATCCTATGTTCCCACTTAAGGGACACAGAGGCGCAGCCTCATACCCACCACGACACAAAGGAATGTCCACATGCATCAGCCTCAATATCAAACGGACATGCTAATGCAACAAATGCAAACCCTTCAAACCCAAATGATGGATATGCAAAATCAGGGGCAAACTAAGTCCTATACCACTGAGGACTTATACCCATACCCCTTTGACCATTCTCTTCAAATGTCTCCATTCCCAAACCACTTCTCGGTGCCAAAATTTGACAAATACAGGGGCAGTACCAACCCTATTGAGCACATCCGAGAGTTCTTTGCTAGTTGTGTTAAAGTCGGTCATGATGAGACATATCTAATGCGACTGTTCCCACAAAGTTTAGCCAGACCAGCAATGGAATGGTTCTCACATCTACCTCATGGCATTCTTGGGGAGAATTGGCTAAAAAGTTCAAAGCTCACTTCCATCATAACATCGAGCGCAAGGTCAACATCAAGGACCTTTGCGACATTAAATAGAAAGATGGAGAGTCTTTTGTGAAATTCCTACAGAGATGGAGGAACATGGAAAACCATATAACATATGATGTTCCTGAACAAGACTTAATAGTCATGTTTGTTGACAATCTGATCCCAGACATGTCATTCACAACAGAGTTACAGTTAGCTCCAAACTTCACACAACTCATCGAAAGAGGAGTTCATTATGAGCAGAACTTGGTCAAAAGAGGAATCCTTGCAGATCCCACACAAATGAACACAAATAAAAATGAAACAGAAAAAGCTAAGTGGTGGAACAAGAACAAAAGTGTCACTAGTGATGGTGTCATTGATGTAAAGACAATCAACTACACATAACCCAAGGTGTCACTGCAAGGTGCACCTGTGGCAAACCAAAACCCCACAGGGCCCACTCAATAGGCATACACTCAAAACCAACCTCACCCTATACAAGCAGCCGCTGTGTCAAACAGTCAACAACATAATCAACGCAAACCATGGTTTCAATTCCAGCAACGAGAATTCACACCATTAGGAGAGCCAATAGAATCAACTTTATGCAAGTTGATACAATCAAACACTATCACTCTCCCAGAAATCAGGGACTTTGAACAAGATGAAAACAAACCAAGGTGGTATAATGACAAAGATTTTTGTGAGTTTCATCGGGTCAAGGGGCACAAAACAGCCAACTGCTACCGATTGAAGCATGCTATTCAAGATCTGATTGACACAGGGATCATTGATGTGACGAATACTCAAACTAAAGGCACAACTGATCACACCATTTTCAATGTTACCTTCCATGATCACAACAATGGAAAAGCCTCTAGGTCTGGTGGACAAACCAATAAAGTTAACTATACATACACCAATAGTGATAATGTCATAAATTGCCTAAATCCTTTAGATAACCATGTGGCCACAATCACTATCAGGGACCAAGGTAACAATTGCGCTGTAACTACGCGTCATGCTAGAGTTGTCTTGTAAGGAGTACCATCCTCAGCTACTACATCAGCCAACCCCATAGCAAACTCGGATCCACAAACAAGCATAGTGGACCAACTAAAGCGCGCACCTGCCCAGATCTCCATGTTTGACCTCTTGCACATATATCCGTAGCATAAACTGGCACTTGACCAAGCACTTCAAAATACAGTTGTCCCAAGGGACATAACACTAGAAATCTTCCAAACGATGGTCAACCATATAGCAGCTAACAAACATGCCACATTCACAGACCATGATGTGCCACCGCATAAACCTCTGCATAATGATCCTCTACACTTACTTGTCCAAATCCACAAAAGCGCTCTCCATAGGGTCCTTGTTGATGGTGGAGCTGGGTTAAACATTTGTACTCTAAAGTTAATCAAGCAACTGGGTTATTCAGAATCAAGCATTGATGTCACAAGGAGGATAAATATCAGAGTCTATGATGAAGAGGAAAGGTCCTCTAAGGGTATTATCATTCTACCTGTTCGCATTGGACCCATGGTAAAAAACACTCCCTTCCAAATCTTAGATCTTGAATTGGGATACAATATGTTACTAGGGAGACCTTGGATACATGAAATGCAAGTTGTACCATCAACATACCATCAATGCATCAAGTTCCCTCACCAGGGAGAGGAGATCATCATAGAGGGAGATCCGAATCCATTCCAGTATTGCAATGCAGTTCAAATCAACACCGATAACCAGGTACCATCAAACCAAGATGCAAGCATCTCATCCTCTTCAGATTCGAATCCCAAAGATGTTACACGGGTAGCGGGAAAGATAGTCATTAACCAGGACGCAAGTAACTCCTCCTTTTCAAATTCAAACCTTAAATATGTAACAGATAAATCAGGCAAGATACCCATCACGAACAAGGGATGTGGTGAATATAGATATGAAGAGGCTTTTACCATCATGCACATGCCTCAAAGCCCAAGGACTCACGGTATGCCAAAACCTGTTATTGCAACATAAATTCCGTAGTCGATTCTATTTAGATGTCCACCCACAACTTTTGTCCGATGGGGAGACATAGCAAAAGAGAATCCTTTTGAGAAAGATATCAATACCTGGTTATACTGAGACTCCCCTGAGACAATCTGACCACCATTACCCTTGTCAAACTATGGTAATGGATACACAATGATACAAAGATTTGGGTACGATGGAACAATCGGGTTGGGGGAAAGACAACAAGGAATATATGAATTGCCTCTACCACCAACCCAAAGAAACACAAGAGGTTTGGGCTATGGAAAACAAAGCACTAGTTTGGTGATCCAAGACATTGAATTCAATCAAGAGCAAGTAGCAGAGATGCACCGAGGGCACAACACTGAGCATGTCCTAATAAGCAACATATTAGCGTAGTTGTTGCCCGCCGAAGAGGGAACCACACAGTCCCAAATAAACCTACATATAGAAATCGATGATAACTAAGGAAGTGAGACATCAGATGAACATTCCATTGAGACAGACTCCCATGACTATGAGTGGAGATCCCTCCATGATTCTGAACCATCCATCCCTTATTTTTCCCCCTGAGTCGACATAATCATAAATCTAGCAAACCTATTTGAACAGCTGACAATTACTGAACAACCCTGTATAGACAAACATGTCATCCATTAGCCTTCAAGTGGTGCATCCTTATCACAGTCTAATTTTGTAGGCACCATATCAGCGGTCCCTTTTAGTCAACCTGAACCAAACAGTAGTGAAAGTGTTTGTCTTGTACACCTTGAGCTTATAGCATGGGATCAACAAGGACCACCTGATCTAGATGTCTTCGAGAATGACAAGGAAATAGCTCATTTCATGGGACTAAGGGAAGGCATTCCGTCAGGAGATCACAAAGCATGATTCCACTTTAACCTAGACAGAGCAGCATATTTCGGGGAGGAAGCCCCTCTTTCCAGTCCACAAAAGAAAAAAGAAGAAAAGAGTAAAAATCTAAAAGAAGACGTATCTTCTAGCGAAAACCTCTCTGAGGCGCTAGAAGATGGAAAGAGAGAACTCCTCCCCTTAACAGAGGAGAAATCAGCACTACTGGCTGAAGAGACAGAAGAAATAAACTTGGGGGATGACAAGAACCCAAAGAACATTTACTTGGAAACATCTCTCACCCCTGAGGAGAGAGAATAGTTCATCAGTTTCTTCAAAGCAAGAATGATCAACTTCGCATGGTCTTACTCAGACATGCCAGGTTTAGATCTAGAGTTGGTGCTACACCATCTCCCACTGTTACCAAATGCCAAACCTGTCAAACAGAAGCTAAGAAAGATGCATCCTCACGTTGCATTGTTATTCAAGGCCAAACTAAAAAAGATTTTGGACGCAAAATTCATTAGACCTAAACCATATGCGGATTGGATATCTAATCTGGTACCAGTTATGAAGCACAGTGGTCAAATATAGATTTGCACAGACTTCTGGGATCTCAATATAGCATGTCCCAAGGATGAATTTCCTTTACCAAACATCGATATATAGTGGACCTAACGGCAAGGCATGAAATGCTATCACTTATGGATGGCTTCTCAGGTTACAACCAAATAAGGATAGTGCAGAAAGGACCAACACAAAATGGCTTTCACATGTCCTTGGGGAACATATTGTTGGAATGTCATGCCATTCGGTCTAAAGAATGTTGGAGCAACATATCAGAGGGCAATGACAACCATATTTCATGATCTCATCCACAAGACAATGGAAGACTATGTGGATGACATATTAGCCAAATCAATACTCCGAAAGGATCATCTACAGGTTTTGGGACCCATCTTTGATAGAATACAGGAATTCAAAGTCTGACTAAATCCAAAAAAGTGTGCATTCGGTGTCACAGCAGGAAAATTACTAGGGTTCATAGTATCACACAGAGAAATTCAAGTGGATCTAGCAAAGGTCAAAGAAATATTGGACATGCCTCCACCATAGAACCTAAGATAGCTAAGAGGGTTATAAGGAAGGCTCCAATCAATCAGACACTTCATAGCTCAACTAGCAGACAAGTGCCACCCATTCCAACATCTATTGCATAAAGACATCAGGTTCATATGGACAGAGCAATGTGAACAGGCATTTTAGATATTCAAAGACTACCTTCTAAAGTATCCCATATTGGTACCACCAGTACAAGGCAGACCATTGCTTCTATATATCTTAGCGACTAAATCAGCATTAGGTGTCCTCTTAGCACAACATAATGACGCAAGAAAAGATAGGGTTGTCTACTATCTAAGTAGGACTTTAGCTGGCTATGAGCTAAACTACACACCCATTGAAAATTCATGCCTGGTAGTTGTTTTCACTTATCAGAAGCTCAGAAACTACAAGTTGAGTCACCAAACAAAATTGGTTGCACATATTGATCCTCTCAAGTACCTCCTGAGCAAAGCAGCGCTCACTGGACGACTGGCCAAGTGGGTAATGATCTTAAGCAAGTTTGACATTGAGTAATGATCTTAAGCAGAGGCACCAATTCAAGACCACCAGCCTATTGTTTCAAACTTTCCTGACGAATCTATCATGACACTACAATCGACGATCGAGGTATGGCAACTTTATTTTGATGGATCGTGAATGAACCATGGTGCGGGGGCAGGAATAGTTCTTATCACTCCAGATCATGATACCATTCCAAAGTCTTTTAGACTTAACTTCCAATGCACCAACAATATAGAAGAATATGAAGCGTTGGTCATCGGTCTAAAGATAGCCATTCAATGGAGAATCAAGAATCTGAAAGTCTTTGGTGAATCGTAGTTGGTCATTAGTCAAGTTAACAATGATTACATGACCAAAGATGAGAATCTCATACCTTACAGAGCACAGATGGAACAACTGCACACCAAGTTTCATTACATTCTCTTCGAGCAAGTCCCCAAAACACAGAACAAAGTGACAGATGCGATGGCTACCATAGCATCACTGATTGATATGCCAGGTAACGATACCAAATTCCAGTTTCTAGTGGAGCAACTCTTGGTGCCATCACATCAGGCATCTATCACAGAATCAGTGTGTGTCCTTGTTGGTCCTGAATCCCCATGGTACCAAGATGTCTATAGCTATCTCCAAAACAACATCTTACCTCCAAACCTGTATAGGAACCAGAGAAAAGCCCTCATTTTCCAAGCCTCTAGGTATACAATCCTCTCTACTACTCTATACAGATGAAGTCTCAATGGAACATTACTACGATGTCTCACTTCCATGGAATCCCAGAAAGCATTGTACAAGGTACATGAAGGAATATGTGGAACCCACAGAGGTGGCAACGGCTTAGCTAAGAAAATAATCTGCATGGTATACAATGGGCCAACAATAGAGACATATGCACACAAGCATGTTCAAAGGTGTAGACAGTGTCAAATTCATGGAGACCTCATCCATGCACTAGTACAGGAACTAAACCCCATTACATCACTGTTACCATTTCAATGTGGGGATTTGACCTAGTGGGAAAAATAACACCTTCTTCAGCAAACGAACACAAGTACATCATCACAACAATGGAGTACTTCACCAAGTGGGTGGAAGAAATTCCCCACACTTACATCACTGGAAAGAAAATAGCAATGTTCATACTTAACCACATCATCTGTCGATACGGGATCCCCCAAACAATCTTGACAGATCATGGTACCCCTTTCCAGAACAAGGATATCGAATACCTATGTGAATAGTTTCACATCAAACAAGGATTCTCCTCATTTTACTACCCTCAAGGCAATGACCAAGCTGAAGCTACCAACAAAACAATCCTAAAAATCCTGAAGAAAACAGTAAATGAATTAGGGCGAGACTGGCACTTACAGCTTAGTCCCACATTATGGGCATACATAACTAGTGTGAGAACACCTACAGGAGCTACTCTTTTCTCACTAGTCTATGGAACAGAGGCGGTATTGCCCCTTGAAGTGGAAATCCCATCCCTAAGGATATCATTGAAGAACCAGGTTTTAGACGAAGACTATAGAATGGTGAGGCTCAATGAACTAGAGCTACTAGATGAAAGAAGGCAACATGCCTTCGACCACCTACAAGGCTATCAAAATTGCCTTAGAAGGAATTATCACAAGAAGGTAAAGCCAAGAACATTTGAGGTAGGAGACCTTTTCCTCATGGAAAATCAGAAGAATCAAGCAGAGCGAGTCAAACCTGGTAAGTTCGAGCCTAACTGGCAAGGACCTTTTGTTATTGTCAACTCTACTCAGAGTGGGGCATTCATACTACCAACACCAGAAAGAGATCAGCTCCCCGACTACATCAACAACATGCACCTGAAGAGGTTCTACCCTTAAAGGTCTCTATGGTTAAGGCATTTATCTACATATCTAGAAAATACTAAAAAAAATTAAAAAAATACAAAAGTTACCTTGGTCAAAACCTGGCAATCAGGCGCCTTGGCGACAAGCAAAAAAGAAAAAAAGTAAAGAGAAAACAAAATCGCTCTCTAAGAGAAAACAAAATCGACCTGGCAATCAGGTGCTATTGAGTAGGTACCTTGGTGAAAACCTGGCAAATAGGCGCCAAGTGTTCAAATCCAGCTTCACCATCAATGAGCTCCAAAAGCTTGAGCACACTTCAAAATGCAAGACTGACTATCCCAAGCAGTATCCAGAAGCGCAAGCCCCTCTGAGCACCAAGCACTTACCCATGGTTAATACTGGTCCACCAGACTAGGGGGCAATTCTAAATGTTCTACAAAATCCTAAAAAGATCAAAAATCAAGAGAAACTCAATCTTCATAAAAAACAATCAAAAAATTACAAAATCCCCAAAGAAATAAAACAACCTCGGTTATCAAAGACAGCAAGGGGCAGGCACACCCAGTCAATCAATTGTCACAATCATCAGCTTTGCAAATCAGCATTGGGCCCATCTGACACAGCTTGATTAGCTGCCAAAATTGATCAAATCAAAATCTATCAATCAAAATTGTCACAATCATGAGCTTTGCGAACAAGCATTGGGCACATCTGACACAGCTTGATCAGCTGCCAATACGATCAAAGCAATCAAATTTATCAATCAATATTGTCACAATCATGAGCTTTGCGAACAAGCATTTGGCCCGTCTGACACAACTTAATCAGCTACCAACACGATCAACCCAATCAAGCCAATCAAGCCTATCCAAAGAGTTTGAGCCAATCATGAGAATCCAACTGCATTGAGGAACCACACAAAAATGTTGACTAGGTTAGTCAAGTCAGTCAAATGTCAGTCTATATTTCGGGGTTATGTTCTTATGCTACTCCAGGATCGACTATGTGAGGAGAGTAGCTATGATAGATCATGACTTATTTTCTTTGATTGTTGTATGTTGAATGTTCACTTCGATTTTAGGGCCATGATGATTTAGGATAAATGTGGTAGGCGCTGTCACTTATCT